>WNWK01029105.1:0-24726 GCA_009830355.1 Cherax destructor | reverse complement strand
GGATAAAAAAGATTCATCCAAAATATATTTTCTTTTTGGGCCAGCGGCCCATGGCTCATCGGCGGGAGTTTTTGTTCACACCCATGATTTTGATTCCCCAGTACCATGGCTTTTTTAATTGTGTCATTTTTTTTTTTTTAAAAAGAGAGAGAAGGATAGAGACGGAAAAAGGGCCCAGACTAAATGACCGGGAAACACAACCCCCCTCAGAACCACCCACAGAACACCCCAACCCCGACAACCCACTGCAACCAAAAAATTTTAAACCCTAAACGAACCCCAATCATCAAAAAACCCACCGGGAGGAATGGTACATCAATGAAGAGGGGAATAACAAATAAAAAGGGGAGGGCAAAAAGAACTGGAGGCATCCCCAAAATCCGGGAAATCCAAAAAAAAGATCACGGGAATGTGTGTTTATTTTTCCATTTGATTTGGGATTTTGAAAAGATCAGGGAACAGAGGGAAAAAGGGGAAGTCATCAAAAAATTGCAGTTTTCAGGATATGGAAGAAATGGACCAAAAAGAAGAAAAAACCCCCCAAGGAAAAAAAAATATATATATATATATATATATATATATATATATATATATATATATATATATATATATATATATATATATATATATTAAAAAAAAGATACAGTAAACAGGTGATATCAAAATATGGGAAACCCCTATGAAAAAAAGAAAAATTTGGCTTTTTGACACCCCCTTATAAAAAACCCCAAAAGGGGAAAAATGACAAAAAAATTAAAAAAAGGGGAAAACACCCCGTCATATCAAATTAAAAAGATGAAGAAACTCTAAAATTTTAAATAGCTAATGATTTAAAATATCCAAGAAACATAAATGATAAATTTTTTAAAATAGCAGAAATATTTTTTAAAACCCAAAAAAGGGGGCAAAACCTTTTTAAACCCAAAAAATATGTTGGTTTTCCTTCCAAAAAAAGGTTGATATGCCTTCCTTTCTTAAAATTTTAATATCAAAGTTGTTTTTAAAAAAAACTTGATACAGTAAAAAGTTTTTTAAAAAAAATTTCCCCAAAAGCACGGATGTGTCTATAAGATTCCCAAAATATGCGATAAATTTTTTTTATGGTCAAACTGGTAAATGTCTTGAACTAAGATTAAAAAAACAAAAAATAGCATTAGAACTGGACAAGATTCTAATGCCATTTATTCATTGAAAACTTTAACCACCCCAAATTATTTTCTTTGGGGAAGGGTATCAAAAAAAGTCCAGGGTTTTAGAGAAATATAATAGAATCATGTTTTATTAAAAAAGTTTTGAAAATAATATGAATTTTCTTTGGTTTATATAAATTGGGTTCATTTATAATTAATAAAATTTGGGGAAAAATTTAATAATAATAATAATAATAATATCTTTTTTTTACAAGGGCATGTACATGGTATAAGGCCCCAGCTGACATCAGTGACATACTACTATATAGAAAGTCCCTTGTTATGCTGAGCATTTCGGGCAGAGGGTCATTGTCCTAGGATGCGAATCACACCAGTCGACTAACCCCAGGTACCCATTTTACTGATGGGGAAAAATAGACAACAGGTGAAAAAAACACGCCCAATGTTTCTGCCCTGGCTGGGGAAACGGGAAACCCCGGCCCTCGCCGGGGAAGCAGAGCTTTAGCCACCAGACCACCCAGAGCCCAATTTTGGGAAGAGTTTCAGGTCCTTTCTTATGTTCCCTTCACAGAGTCGTGCGATGTTACGCTACTGTGAGGTGTTGTCTTTGTTAGTTTATGGACTGCAGGTGTTTTCCCCGCCCCTTTTTAAGCCTTCTTGTCATGCCTTTTTTAGTTCCTTGATAATGTGAGTAGTCACGAAAGCGTTTTGGGAAATTTTTCTTTTTTTTTATAGTGGTTGTTTATATATATATGTATATATATATATATATATATATATATATATATATATATAAAATTTTAAATTTTGTCTATTAATAAAGCATTCCATCATTATATATAGGGGGGTAGGGGAATAATATATATATATATATATATATATATATATATGCAAGACAACCACTATGAAAAAATAGGGGGAATTTGGGGGCTTTCGTGACTGTTCACATTATCATAGTGGTTGTCTTGCATATTTTGATATCACCTTTTATTTTGATTTTTTTTCAAAATATATATATATATATATATATATATATATATATATATATATATATATATATATATATATATATATATATATATATATATATATTTATATATATATATATATATATATATATATATATATATATATATGTATATATATATATAAAAAATATATATATATATATATATATATATATATATATATATATATATATATATATATATATATATATATACTATATATGACCAAGAGTGTTGCCGTTTAGTGCCTCACGAATTACTCACCTCCGCTCACTACTCTCCCACCCTCATCCCCCATGCATCTATGCTGTCCTTCACCCGTTACCCCACAGCTGGCGCCCTCCCACCCACACAATGTCACAAGAAGTGCTGGGTTCCCAGGAATCTCCACGACAGAGCCAACGCCTTGGAACCCGTCCACGAGGCATCTGCCAGGTGTGCCATAGGAAATGCGCACTCAATCCCTATACTGGCAACATCCGTGCACACTAGGGGTGTCTAGGCTCCAGGAGGGCTCCAAATGGGAACAGCCAACAGACCCTCCCAGCAGACAGAGCTGACAGCCACCCTGACTTCACCTCTACAGAGGACCTAAAAGCTGCAATCAAATTAACATCCACCAGGACGCTGACACACATCCCCAAAGCAGCTCGCCATCAAGCTGCCAGCAAATTCGCTGACCTCTTGAAGAAAGTCAACGATGCCCCTGCAAACAACGGATCCTGGCACAACCTACTGCTATTTGGCAATGCCTGTTGGCTGTCCCACCAAGGAGGGACAAGTCACTAGCTATATCTGTTATCAGGGCAATAAATGCATTCCCTAGAGATGACAACCTTGTCCGTCTCCTCCAGGGCGTCAAACACCCGCCAGGCAAATGTCAACAACAGGACACCTGACGCCTCAAAAATCAGGGCCCAAATTAGCAGAAAAATAGAAGAGGGTAATACTATGGGAGCACTGAGTCTTATAACCAGTGAGGATACCATCGCTCCTAAGGATATCATTACAGCACAAGCCCTGAAGGACAAACATCCACCCAGGGCTCCCACTACCAACATTGGCCCCTTGACATTGCAGCAGGTGCAGAACATTTAACCTTACGGGACGCCGATGTGTATAAAGCTGCTATGTCATTCCCCAAGGCTCAGCAGGAGGTTTCACTGGTTTAAGGCCACAACACTTAAAACAAATGCTCAATCCAGGTCTTGGTGAGGTCTCTGAGAGATTGTTGTCTGAACTACAAAATTTTCCAATGGGTGCCTGGCTGGTAGTGTCCCAGAGGCCATTAGACCCCTTTTCTTTGGTGCCTCACTGTGTGCCCTCCGGAAGAAGGATGGAGGAATCAGGCCCATTGCAGTGGGCAACACCCTTCGGCGCCTAGTTGCCAAGGCTGCAGTACGAATGGTGAGTCAAGATGCTGCCTCAATGTTGAAACCAACTCAGCTCGGTTTTGGTGTTCAACAAGGCTGTGAACAGCTGCCCATGCAGCACGAGTATACATCAACAACATGTCCAATGAAAAAGCCTTGATCAAATTGGACTTTGCCAATGCTTTCAACTCAGTCAGAAGGGATGCTGCTCTACAAGCAGTTTCTAGGCACTTTCCTTCCCTCTATCCCTTCATAGAATCGTGTTAAAGTGTGGCTTCTAAACTTTTGTTTGGGGATCATGAAATTGACTGTGTGAGGGTGTGTAACAGGGGACCCTCTTGCCCCTTTCTATTCTGTCTAGTCATCAAGGATGTCACAGAAGCATTGTCCAGTGAGCTCAATATCTGGTTCTTGGATGATGGCTCCTAGCTGGCACTACACAATCTCTCCTAGGAGACATCAGGAAAATTAAAGATATGGTAGAGAGCCTGGGCCTATCTTTAAACCCCACCAAATGTGAGATAGTTTCCACCAATCCACAGATAATCCAGGACATTAGGGCTGTTTTACCAGGGGCACGAGCCATTGATCCAGCCAACAGCACTCTCCTTGGTGCTCCTCTTGGGCCCAATGCCATCGATCTGGTCCTGGAAAAAAATCTCAGACCTCAGGACGATGGAAGGTAGGATGAAAGACATCGATACACATGATGCCTTCTACCTACTCACCAGGTGCCTGTCAATCCCAAAACTTACATACTTCCTGAGATGCTCCCCAGCCTTCAGCAGCCCAAAACTCATGGAATATGACTCTCTCCTCAAGACCATGCTAGAGAGTGTATTGAATCTTTCCCTCGAAGATGGACAGTGGTTGCAAGCCTCACTTCCAGTCAGACTTGGGGGGCTGGGAGTACGCAAATCCTCCCAGATTGCCCTACCAGCTTTCTTATCCTCTTCCATAGCTTCAAATGAGCTAATAAAACAAATTCTTCCAGACAACCTCAGTGATTCAGCAGGAATACAGGACCCTAGCTACACCAGTGCCATCACTGAATGGGAGAGTCTTGCTGCTCCAACACCAAAACCTAGTGCAGAACTGGCCTACAAACAGTCAAGCTGGGACGGCCCCATCACTGAAAAGATACTTGCCAATATGCTTAGGCGTAACATCAGACAGGAAACTGCCCGTCTCCTAGCTGTGAGTGCATCTCACTCTGGGACTTCTCCAAACAGTTCCCATTTCGGCCATGGGAACACGCCTGGACCCTAAGACCCTTCGTATTGCAGTGGCTCTGCGCCTTGCTGCCCCTATTCACACGGAATATACGTGTATTTGCGGCGATGCGCAAGCCGACCAATATGGTCTACATGGTCTTAACTTTTCTAAAACCAAGGGTTGGCATGCAAGACAAAATGAGGTCAACGACATCATAAAGAGAACCCTTGCTACAGCTGGATGCCCAGCCGAGAGAGAGCCTCGATCACTAGCAGCCAACAACGCCCACAACCCAGCAAACCGCCCCGACGGGATCACCATCTATCCTTGGAAGAATGGCAAGCTCTTAGCATGGGATTATACCTGTGTGTAGACACTGGCTGACACCTACATCCATCACAGTGTTGGGCGACAGGGAGGAGCTGCTGACCACAGAGAGGAGTACAAGATCGGCAAGTACAGGGACATAAGCCAACAGTATCAATTTGTCCCAGTGGGATCAGAGACCTTGGGAGCGTGGGGAAAAATGCAACACGTTTCCTTAAAGAACTGGGTTTCAGACTCATCGACACCACCAGGGACCCAAGGGCAGCCACGTTCATGTTCCAGCGTCTCAGCGTGGCCATCCAGAGGGGAAACGTATGCTGCATAGTTGGCTCGCGTCCGGCTTCGGAGGAGCTGGAGGAGATTCATAATCTTTGATATATTGTACCATTTTATTCATGTTCATGTTTTCCATTGATGTATTCTGTCTGTTAATAAAGATTCCATTTATATATATATATATATATATATATATATATATATATATATATATATATATATATATATAAATATATATATATATATATATATATATATATATATATATATATATATATATATATATATATATATATATATATATATATATTATATATATATATATATATATATATTACCTGCTTTTTTTTTGTCTTCGTGTTTGGCTTTCAGTGGTTTGGCTTTCAGTGGATTAGTCAAGAAGATCGTCCCCGAACGCTTGAGAGATGCGGAAGGAGCTCAAGACCCCAGGTTCACTGAAGCAGCAATGCGGTGGGACACCCTTGCAGACTTCTCCAGTAGATAAGGTCCTCCAAAGAGCACAAACAGTCCCACTGGGACAAACCAATCATGAAAAAAATCGCAAACACAATGCTCACCAACGCAGGAAAGGACAAAGCTCATCTCCTAGCGGTGAAAGCACTACACTCAGAAGATTTCCTTCTAGCTGTTCCCAATTTCTGCCTGGGCACTCGACTCGACCCATAGGCCATTCGGATTGGTGTTGCTCTTCGCCTTGCCGCCCCATCTTCACCAAACATAGGTGTATTTGCGGCAGAGCGACGGCTGATCAATTCGGCCTTCATGGTCTAGTGTGTCACACATCAGAAGGGAAGTATGCCAGACATGAGGAGGTCAACGACATCATAAAGAGAAGCCTCGCCACAGCCCGTTGCCCAGCTCAATGGGAACCCCAAGTGCAGAGGTCTGACGGAAGTCAAAAGCGTCCTGATGGAGCCACCATGCTACCCTGGAAGGATGGTAAGCAGATTGCTTGGGACTACACCTGTGCCGTCACAATGGCAGACACCTACTTGCGATACTCCGTAGCTGAAGGGGGTGGAGCTGCCAGCCACAGGAAAACCCAGAAGACCCGCAAATATGAAGGCTTTCCCCCTTGCTATAACTTCATCCCAATAGGGTCGGAGACCCTTGGAGCATGGGGCAAGTGTGCTCTAAAGTTACTCAAAGAGCTGGGTGAAAAACTCATCATAGAAACCAGGGACCACAGGGCGGCCAGCTTCCTCTTTCAGAGACTCAGTGTTGCGATCAAGAGGGAAAATACCGGCAGCATTCTGGGCACGCGGCCCACTGCCGGGGAGCTGGACGAAGTGTTCGAGATGTAGCTCTGAGTTATTACCTATGTTGTTCTACTTCCTATTGTATCTTTGTCAATGTATTTTGTCTTTAAATAAAATCTATATAAAATATAAGGTGTGGTAGGAGAAAACAATTTTCAAACAGCTTCAGGGAGAACCTTGAGTTTTCCCTGAAGCAAGTTTATCATTTTCCTTGAGGATGAGGGTCCCCAGCACAGTTCCAGAGGTGGTACCTCTTATATTATATATATATATATATATATATATATATATATATTTCATTCTTATCCTGGTTTGGTGTACTAGCCTCCACAAGCAGTATATATTATGTGACCACGATTGAGTGGTATTGAATCAATAACAACACTGGATTGCCGAGGATTCGAACCCATGTAGTTTGGCCTGCCTCGTGGTGAGCGAAAATACATGACGCCTTAACCCACTGAACCCCACAATCCTGTAAGAACCACCCAAGCGTGGCTGGGTGCTTGGTTCTTGTAGGATTGTGTGGTTGATGGGTTAAGGCGTCATGTGATTTTCGTTCACACGACAGATAGAACTACATGGGTTCGAATCTCGGCTAATCGCAGTATGTTATTGATTCAATGCCACTCGTTCGTGGTCACAATAAATATATATATATATATTATATATATATATATATATATATATATATATATATATATATACCAGACAGCGTGTATTGTTGTCCGGTATCCCAGAACAACACAATAACAATTCTTCCTATGTCACACTTTTGCTTAGCTCACTGCGAAAGCGGATTACCCAGGATTACTGTAGTTACAGACGCGTTCCTGTAAGCGCCTTGAAATCCCAAACCAGATTATGTCGTTCTGGTATGATATTCTCTTTACTTTTATATGAGACTGTTTAGATAATAGCCTTTATAACCGGCTATTTTTTAAGTGCTGAGAAATGTGGATATTCTGTAGTAATTTCCTGTGAGCTGGAAAGCTTTTTAACAGAGGAATCGGAGCTACCGTTTCCTGTTCTCAAATTTCATTACTCTCATTCCCCATTGTGTTAATGGTAGAAGTTTAGGAAATTGATGAGTATGGGTTAATGAGAATGTTGGTGATGGGTGTGGTTATCTCGGTCGCAGTGTGAGTAAAAGTAGGTGTGATGAATGCTTGTTTGAATGATGGGTGTGGATGATTGCTTGTTTGAATGATGGGTGTGGATGAATGATTGTGTGAATTATGGGTGTGGATGAATGCTTGTGTGAATGATGGGTGTGATGAATTAACCATGGAACAAAGAGAATGTGTAGGAGAACGTTGAAGGAGAGCACAATGGTGAGGGTGAACGATGGAGTTAGTGAACATAGGTGTGAGTACTGGTTGTGTGAGTAATGGTATGTGAAGTAATGGTAGGTTTGAGGAACGTTGGTGTGTACGAACGATGCTATGCATAAACATGGACGTCAGTGAACATGAGTGAGTGAACGTGGGCGTGAGTAATATGGCTGAATGGACGTGGGATAATTTTGGCGAGAGATGTTGAGAATGTGGGGGATGAGAGTTCAGGAGGGGTTCAGGAGGACAGCAGGAGCGAGGGAGGAGGCGAGGGAGACGGCTAGAGAGAGGGAGGGGCTCAGAGTGAGAGGTCAACAAAACAAAAATTTTTGTCTGTCTTATAGTGAGTGACACTAGTTTATGTGTTCAAGATGCCCCTCACTGATGTCCATGACGAATGCTGACGCTTTCACGTTTTATTTCCTCTGGATCAGGAAATAATTTCCATTATCACCAGCTATTATAATATATATATATATATATATATATATATATATATATATATATATATATATATATATATATATATATATATATATAATATATATATATATATATATATATATATATATATATATATATATATATATATATATATATATATATATATATATATATATATGTATATACATATATACATATATATATACACACACACATATATATATATATATATATATATATATATATATATATATATATATATATATATATATATATCAATAACAACACTGCGACTAGCCAAGGAGTCGAACCCATGCTGCTTTTTGACACTTTAGACCACTAGACTTAACAATCCTTAAGAATGGCGCATCCAGCCAAGCTAGATGTTGTACCCGCCATCCAAGGACATACGGTGTACTAGCCCAACAAGCAGTATATTATATTATTACCGCGAACGAATGGTATTGATCAATACCACTCGTTCGTGGTACAATTATACATATATATATTAATATACATATATATAAAGAACAAATGGCTTCAGAAAGACATCTAAATATTCTTCCCTGAAGCCTTTTTATCCACTTCTCCGAGGCTATGGGTCCCACAATTTACACCAGAGGTGGACCCCATCGTATATATATATATATATATATATATATATATATATATATATATACGTTTTTAGAGAAGAAGAAGAAAAACTTTATAAAACTGGGTTGTCTGAATGTGCGTGGATGTAGTGCGATGATAAGAAAGAGATGATTGCCGATGTTATGAATGAAAAGAAGTTGGATGTCCTGGCCCTAAGCGAAACAAAGCTGAAGGGGGTAGGCGAGTTTCAGTGGGGAGAAATAAATGGGATTAAGTCAGGAGTATCTGAGAGAGTTAGAGCTAAGGAAGGTAGCAATAATGTTGAAAGATCAGTTATGGAAGGAAAAGAGGGAATATGAATTGTAAATTCAAGGATTATGTGGATTAAAATAAGGGTCGGATGCGAAAAGTGGGTCATAATAAGCGTGTATGCCTGGAGAAGAGAGGAGGTAGAGAGAGAGAGAGATTTTGGGAGATGTTAAGCGAATGTATAGGAACTTTTGAACCAAATGAGAGAGTAATTGTGGTAGGGGACCTAAATGCTAAAGTGGGAGAAACATGCAGAGAGGGTGTGGTAGGTAAGTTTGGAGTGCCAGGTGTAAATGATAATGGGAGCCCTTGATTGAACTTTGTATAGAAAGGGGTTTAGTTATAGGTAATACATATTTTAAGAAAAAGAGGATAAATAAGTATACAAGATATGATGTAGGGCGTAATGACAGTAGTTTGTTGGACTATGTATTGGTAGATAAAAGACTGTTGAGTAGACTTCAGGATGTACATGTTTATAGAGGGGCCACAGATATATCAGATCACTTTTTAGTTATAGCTACAGTGGGAGTAAAAGGTAGATAGGATACAAGGAAAATAGAATCAGTAAGTAAAAGAGAGGTGAAGGTTTATAAACTAAAAGAGGAGGCAGTTAGGTAAGATATAAACAACTATTGGAGGATAGATGGGCTAGTGAGAGTGTAGGCAATGGGGTCGAAAATGTATGGGGTAGATTTAAAAATGTAGTGTTAGAGTGTTCAGCAGAAGTTTGTGGTTACAGGCGAGTGGGTGCGGGAGGGAAGAGGAGCGATTGGTGGAATGATGATGTAAAGAGAGTAGTAAGGAGAAAAAAGTTAGCATATGAGAGGTTTTTACAAAGTAGAAGTGATGCAAGGAGGGAAGAGTATATGGAGAGAAAAAGAGAGGTTAAAAGAGTGGTGAAGCAATGTAAAAGAGAGCAGATGAGAGAGTGGGTGAGATGTTATCAGCAAATTTTGTTGAAAATAAGAAAAAGTTTTGGAATGAGATTAATAAGTTGAGGAAGCCTAGAGAACAAATGGATTTGACAGTGAAAAATAGGAGAGGAGAGTTATTAAATGGAGAGTTAGAGGTATCGGGAAGATGGAGAGAATATTTTGAGGATTTGTTAAATGTTGATGAAGACAGGGAAGCTGTGATTTCGTGTGTACGGCAAGGAGGAATAACATCTTGTGGAGTGTGAAGAGCCAGTTGTGGGTGTAGGGAAGTTCGTGAGGCAGTGGGTGAATGAAAGGGGTAAGGCAGCTGGGATTGATGGGATAAAGATAGAAATGTTAAAAGCAGGTGGGATATAATTTTGGAGTGGTTGGTGCTATTATTTAATAAATGTATGGAAGAGGGTAAGGTACCTAGGGATTGGCAGAGAGCGTGTATTGTTCCTTTGTATAAAGGCAAGGGACAAAAGAGAGTGCAAAAATTATAGGGAATAAGTCTGTTGAGGTACCTGGTAAAGTGTATGGTAGAGTTATTATTGAAAGAATTAAGAGTAAACAGAAAGCAGGATAGCAGATGAACAAGGGGGCTTTAGGAAAGGTAGGGGTGTGTAGACCAAGTGTTTACAGTGAAACATATAGGTGAACAGTATTTGGATAAGGGTAAAGATGTTTGTGGCATTTATGGATTGGAAAAGGCGTATGATAGGGTAGATAGGGGGCAATGTGGCAGATGTTGCAGGTGTATGGAATAGGAGGAAGGTTATTGAAAGCAGTGAAGAGTTTTTATGAGGATAGGAGGCTCAGGTTAGAGTGTGTAGGAGGGAAGGGGACTATTTCCCAGAAAAAAGTGTGATGTCACCGTGGTTGTTCAATATATTTATAGATGGGGTTGTAAGAGAAGTGAATGCGAGGGTCTTGGCAAGAGGTGTTGGGCTAAAAGATAAAGAAGCAAATACAAAGTGGGAGTTGTCACAGTTGCTTTTGCTGATGACACTGTGCTTTTGGGAGATTCTGAAGAGAAGTTGCAGAGGTTGGTGGATGAATTTGGTAGGTGTGTAAAAGAAAAATTGAAAGTGAATATAGGAAAGAGTAAGGTGATGAGGATAACAAAAAGAATAGGTGACGAAAGATTGGATATCAGATTGGAGGAGAGAGTATGGAGGAGGTGAATGTATTCAGATATTTGGGAGTGGACATGTCGGCGGATGGGTCTATGAAGGATGAGGTGAATCATAGAATTGATGAGGGGAAAAGGGTGAGTGGAGCACTTCGGAGTCTGTGGAGACAAAGAACCTTGTCCATGGAAGTAAAGAGGGAATGTATGAGAGTATAGTTATACCAACGCTCTTATATGGTTGTGAAGCATGGGTGATGAATGTTGCAACGAGGAGAAGGCTGGAGGCAGTGGAGATGTCATGTCTGAGGCCAATGTGTGGGTGAATATAATGCAGAGAATTCGGAGTTTGGAAATTAGGAGGAGGTGCGGGATTACCAAAACGATTGTCCAGAGAGCTGAGGAGGGGTTGTTGAGGTGGTTTGGACATGTAGAGAGAATGGAACGAGACAGAGTGACTTCGAGAGTGTATAAATCTGTAGTGGAGGAAGGCGGGGTAGGGGTCGGCCTAGGAAAGGTTGGAGGAGGGGGTAAAGGAAGTTTGTGTGCGAGGGGCTTGGACTTCCAGCAAGCATGTGTGAGCGTATTTGGATAGGAGTGAATGGAGGCATATGGTTTTTTAAACTTGACGTGCTGTTGGAGTGTGAGCAAAGTAACATTTATGAAGGATTCAGGGAAACCGGCAGGCCGGACTTGAGTTCTGGAGATGGGAAGTACAGTGCCGGCACTCTGAAGGAGGGTGTTAATGTTGCAGCTTTATAACTGTAGTGTAAAAGCACCCCTCTGGCAAGACAGTGATGGAGTGAATGATGATGAAAGTTTTTCTTTTCGGGCCACCCTGCCTTGGTGGGAATCGGCCGATGTGTTAATAAAAAATAAAAAAATAAAATATATATATATATATATATATATATATATATATATATATATATATATATATATATATATATATATATATATATATATAAAGTTTTTAAGTGTGTCCTCTGGCCTCTCGTCTCTGCTGCACAGACTGTGGTAGAGATCTACCATAATACGCTGTCCAGTACTATGGAGAGCCTGAGACTTCTGCTCACCAGTACTATGGTACTGGTGATATTTTTATTTATGTATATTTTTTATTTATATTATTATTTATATTATTTATTTATATATTTATGTATTTATTTCAGAGATGATTAGTCTCTAGCTACGAGCTGAGGTACCTGGAGTCACAGCAAGAACAGAACACTGGTGACAACCGAGTGCTCTACCACGAAAATGGTAATACTAATCAAGTATTCTACCACGAACACAATTTATAAGATGCTCTAATAACTCATGACCTCTTAACCCGACTGCAAACAGACCACATAACTGGGGTGAAAGGGGGATGAAGCTCGAACCCATGACAGTAAAGTCGAAAAACTGGTAGGCCAGTGTGCCTAATAACTGGTTCATGCCATTAGACAGCAGTGAATGGACCACAGAGTCCTACCATTCCATGAACAGCAGTGAAGGAAGCCCAAAGCTCCTACCATAGTACTGGTGAGCAGAGTGCCCAGAGCTCTACCATAGTACTGGTGACAGAGTGCCCAGAGCTCTACCATAGTACTGGTGAGCAGAGTGCTCAGAGCTCTACCATAGTACTGGTGAGCAGAGAAGAGAGCTCAGAGCTCTACCATAGTACTGGACAGCAGTATTATGGTAGATCTCTACCACAGTCTGTGCAGCAGAGACGAGAGGCCAGACGACACACACTTAATAAACTTTATTTACCACTTCAAGTTGATAAATTAGCACATGTGACATCTATTAAGTGAAGATATTTCAGAGAATACTAGAAAGTCAACTTATTGATCTCCCTCTAGTATCTAGCCTGTTTCTGGTTTTGTAATCGTTTTTCAGAGTGCATTCTAGGGAAGCTATTCTGTAAAATTAGGAGGCTTCTAAACAGCTCTTATTGATCTTTACAGTTAATGTAAATTGAATAGTTAAGGAGATAATCTCCTACACAATTCTTGGAATATATCTCATTATACTTTTAACCGTATTCTTAATCAGATCATTTAAGCACGTGGTCCTATGGGCAAATTCGATAACGTACAGTACACTATACTGTTATTATGAATATGTACCGTCTGGTACTTTGCTATGTTGAGATGTACTCATAAGTATATGACTAGTATAGGTGTTTGTGTGCTCTGTATGTACTCGGTAATGCTCGCAATGTGTTCAGTAATGCTTGGTATGTCCTCAGTAAGACCCGACTTAGACTTAGAATGTGACTAACAATAAGTCCCTAGAAAAGTTAGCATCTGCACTATGTAAGCAATTAAACAGCTTGTTTGAACAATATGATGACCCATTGCCAGAGTAGCAGTGAATTAAACAGCATCAGGCAAGGAATCAAAGAGACAAAAATTACCTTAAATGTGGACTTCCGACAGATCCACCACAAAGGCATAAAACTCCCTTATTGCTGAAGCTGAGCTCAGCAATTTCAAATCCCGACTACGACAGTACATAGATGCAAAAACAAATGTAGGTCGAGAGTTGAACTCTTGACCAGAGATATAGAGAGGTCTCACAACACATAACCTCTAAAACGTCAAGTATCACTAAGTCTAAATAATGCTCTGTTAACACAGTTGCACAGAGTTACGAGATATATGTCTCGACTCACCATCGGAGACATACTCTTCCAAAACAGTCTAAATAACACGAGCTGAGGAGAACAGCGTTCTCCCAGACAGAGCAAGAGAAAAGGAAGTGTTTTCTCAGTGATAAACAGCGAGAAAGAGAGAGAGATAGAGGCAGAGCCTGCCGTTCCATTGTCTAGTGACTCGTGCCAGCTTGTGCCTGGCACGAACTGCAAAATAAGCATGGAGGTAGTTTGTAATGATCGGTGTAGTTGTCACATCCTACCTACGTACATAAGCTAATAATATAAGGAGATTAAACTATAAAGCATGTAATTATCGCTTTAGCTATTATGAAAAACATCATCAATATAATATTAGATGAAAAACAATATATACAATAATCATGGCGTCCTTTTTTTCTGAGGTCGCTACATTTAACTCATACGGATGTAGCGTTACCTTTTAATATAACCATTCAGAATTCATTATATAGGCCTTTAGTTTTCACATACGTTGTCATCGTTCCAAATTTATTTGAACCATTGTCTATCATAATAATTAATGGTTATATAGTCCTGGGAATGGTAGGCAATCATGTTGAACCAACAGGAGCTTGGGTTCAACATGAACCCAACCCCACCTTTGAGGGATGGGGTTTACCCATGGTTGTAGCGAGGCTTCCCATGATAATGTTATTGGCCTCTTCTTGTCTTGCATTCTTTCCTTGTCGTCATGGGCATTCAAATCTCATATTTCTTCTTTGATCCTCTGTAGAAACTTCAGTTTTTCTTCAGGAAAGGAGGAATGGTCTGGGAGCCCAGTAGTGTTGCCAGCAGGAGGCCATCAGTGGGGACCTTGATTATGGCAGAAGGAATCTAACTACGACTTTGCATTACTGGCTGAGGTGAATTAGTTTGTAAAAAGCCCATCTGAATTTTTGGTAAAATTTGTCGCTCAGAAGAAAACTTCGTTGGTATAATAATGCAATAAAAATCACAGCTCCGAAACCGAGTGAGTTTGAGAAGCGTGTCCTGAATACTGGATGGGATTGACATCCACATCCCCAGCCTGGGAAGCCCTTATATACTACCAAGTGAGCTGATAAAATGTGTGGGAGGAGAGTTGTCAATAGTGAGGGAGTGCTGATGCATGGGTGGGTGTTGGCATTAGGGAGTTACTGCTAGTGTTGGCAGTGGGTGTGTTGTGGCTGGTGTTGGCAGTGGGTGTGTTGTGGCTGGTGTTGGCAGGGGGGTGTTGTGGCTGGTGTTGGCAGTGGGTGTGTTGTGGCTGGTGTTGGCAGTGGGTGTGTTGTGGCTGGTGTTGGCAGTGGATGTGTTGTGGCTGGTGTTGGCAGTGGGTGTGTTGTGGCTGGTGTTGGCAGTGGGTGTGTTGTGGCTGGTGTTGGCAGTGGTGTGTTGTGGCTGGTGTTGGCAGTGGTGTGTTGTGGCTGGTGTTGGCAGTGGGTTTTTGTGGCTGGTGTTGGCAGTGGGTGTGTTGTGGTTGGTGTTGGCAGTGGGGTGTTGTGGCTGGTGTTGGCAGTGGGTGTGTTGTGGCTGGTGTTGGCAGTGGGTGTGTTGTGGCTGGGGTTGGCAGTGGATGTGTTGGGCTGGTGTTGGCAGGGGTGTGTTGTGGCTGGTGATGGCAGTGGGTGTGTTGTGGCTGGTGTTGGCAGTGGATGTTGTGGCTGGTATTGGCAGTGGGTGTTTGTGGCTGGTGTTGGCAGTGGGTGTGTTGTGGCTGGTATTGGCAGTGGGGTGTTGTGGCTGGTGTTGCCAGCCAGTGGTGTACTGTGTTGGTGCTGGTGTTGCCGTTGCTGAAGGGTATTGCCGCTGGTGTTGGAGCTAGTGCTAGCACTCCTGCCGCTGGTGTTGGAGTTGGTGCTAGCACTATTGCCGCTGGTGTTGGAGCTTTGGTGCTAGCACTATTGCCGCTGGTGTTGGAGCTGGTGCTAGCGCCATTGCCACTGGTGGTATAGCTGGTGCTAGCACATTGCCGCTGGTGTTGGAGCTTGGTGCTAGCACTATTGCGCTGGTGTTGGAGTTGGTGCTAGCACTATTGCTGCTATTGTTGGAGTTGGTGCTAGTGCTATTGCCGCTGGTGTTGGAGTTGGTGCTAGCACTATTGCTGCTGGTGTTGGAGTTGGTGCTAGCACTATTGCCGCTGGTGTTGGAGTTGGTGCCAGCACCATTGCCGCTGGTGTTGGAGTTGGTGCCAGCACTATTGCCGCTGGTGTTGGAGTTGGTGCTAGCGCTATTGCCGCTGGTGTTGGAGCTGGTGCCAGCACCATTGCCGCTGGTGTTGGAGCTGGTGCAGCGCCATTGCCGCTGGTGGTATAGTTGGTGCCAGCACCATTGCCGCTGGTGTTGGAGTTGGTGCCAGCACTATTGCTGCTGGTGTTGGAGTTGGTGCCAGCACATATTGCTGCTATTGTTGGAGTTGGTGCTAGTGCTATTGCCGCTGGTGTTATAGTTTGTGCCAGCACTATTGTCGCTGGTGTTGGAGTTGGTGCAGCTTTATTGCCGCTGGTGTTGGAGTGGTGCTAGCACCATTGCTGCTGGTGTTGGAGTTGGTCCTAGCGCTATTGCCGCTGGTGTTATAGCTGGTGCCAGCACCATTGCCGCTGGTGTTGGAGTGGTGCAGCACTTGCTGCGGTGTGGAGTGGTGCCAGCGCATTGCCGCGGTGTTGGAGTTGGTGCCAGCGCTATTGCCGTTGGTGTTATAGCTGGTGCCAGCACCATTGCCGCTGGTGTTGGAGTTGGTGCTAGCGCCATTGCCGCTGTGTTATAGTTGGTGCAGCGCTATTGCCGCTGGTGTTATAGTTATTGCTAGTACCATTGCCGCTGGTGTTATAGCTGGTGCCAGCGCCATTGCCGCTGGTGTTAAAGCTGGTGCAGCAATATTGCCGCTGGTGTTGGAGTTGGTGTTAGCGCTATTGTCGCTGGTGTTATTGTTGGTGCCAGCGCTATTGCCGCTGGTGTTATAGTTGGTGCTAGCACTTTGCCGCTGGTGTTATAGTGGTGCTAGCGCCATTGCCACTGGTGTTTTAGTTGGTGCTAGCACCATTACCGCTGGTGTTAAGTGGTGCTAGCGCTATTGCCACTGGTGTTATAGTTGGTGCTAGCACTATTGCCGCTGGTGTTATAGTTGGTGCTAGCGCTATTGCCGGTGGTGTTACAGTTGGTGCTAGCGCTATTGCCACTGGTGTTATAGTTGGTGCTAGCACTATTGCCGCTGGTGTTATAGTTGGTGCTAGCGCTATTGCCGCTGGTGTTGGAGTTGGTGCTAGCACTATTGCTGCTGGTGTTGGAGTTGGTGCTAGCACTATTGCCGCTGGTGTTGGAGCTGGTGCTAGCTCATTGCCGCTGGTGTTGGAGTTGGTGCAGCACTATTGCCGCTGGTGTTGGAGTTGGTGCTAGCACTATTGTCGCTGATGTTGGAGTTGGTGCTAGCACCATTGTCGCTGGTGTTGGAGTTGGTGCTAGCACCATTGCCGCTGGTGTTGGAGGTGGTGCAGCGCCATTGTCGCTGGTGTTGGAGTGGTGCCAGCACTATTGCTGCTGGTGTTGGAGTTGGTGCTAGCGCAATTGCCGCTGGTGTTGGAGTTGGTGCTAGCACATTGCCGCTGTTGTTGGAGTTGGTGCTATCACCATTGTCGCTGGTGTTGGAGCTGGTCCCAGCACTATTGTCGCTGGTGTTGGAGTTGGTGCTAGCACTTTTGCCGCTGGTGTTGGAGGTGGTGCCAGCACCATTGCGCTGGTGTTGGAGTTGGTGCTAGCACTATTGCCGCTGGTGTTGGAGTTGGTGCCAGCACCATTGCCGCTCTTGTTGGAGTTGGTGCTAGCACATTGCTGCTGGTGTTGGAGTTGGTGCTAGCACTATTGCTGCTGGTGTTGGAGGTGGTGCTAGCACTATTGCTGCTGGTGTTGGAGGTGGTGCTAGCACTATTGCTGCTGGTGTTGGAAGTGGTGCTAGCACTATTGCTGCTGGTGTTGGAGGTGGTGCTAGCGCTGCTTCAAACAGTTCTGGGGTGGTAGTGTTGCTCTTGCTACATATATTAATATTAAGAATCTAAGTGATGGTGGTGGACAGAATAGAGTAGTAACGATGATGAAAGGGCACAGAGAGGTAAAGGTGGGAGATGGTGAAAGAGGGAGGAGTAGACGAGAGAGAAGGAGGAGGAGGAGTTGACGAGAGAGAATGAGGAGGAGGATGAGACGAGAGAGAATGAGGAGGAGGGGTAGACGAGAGAGAAGGAGGAGAAGGGGTGGGAGGTGAAGGGAAAAAGATTCATGGTAACCTGGAAGAGAGAAAGTTAACACTATTCAATATACTTGTAGAAACTCTCCCCGAAACAACGTTCAAGGTAATTGAAACTCTCCATGGGAACAACGTTCTAGGTATTTGAAACTCTCCATGGGAACAACGTTCAAGGTATTTGAAACTCTCCATGGAAACACTGTTCAAGGTAATTGAAACTCTCCATGGGAACACTGTTCAAGGTAATTGAAACTCTCCATGAGAACACTGTTCAAGGTAATTGAAACTCTCCATGGGAACACTGTTCAAGGTAATTGAAACTCTCCATGGGAACACTGTTCAAGGTAATTGAAACTCTCCATGGGAACACTGTTCAAGGTAATTGAAACTCTCCATGGGAACACTGTTCAAGGTATTTGAAACTTCCATTGGAACACTGTTCAAGGTAATTGAAACTCTCAATGGGAACACTGTTCGTGTAATTGAAACTATCCATGGGAACACTGATCAAGGTAATTGAAACTCTCAATGGGAATACTGTTCAAGGTATTTGAAACTCTCCATGGGAACACTGTTCAAGGTATTTGAAACTCTCCATGGAAACAACGTTCAAGGTAATTGAAACTCTCCATGGGAACACTGTTCAAGGTAATTGAAACTCTTCATTTGAACACCGTTCAAGGTAATTGAAACTCTCCATGGGAACACTGTTCAAAGTAATTGAAACTCCATGTGAACACTGTTCAAGGTATTTGAAACTCTCCATGGAAACAACGTTCAAGGTAACTGAAACTCTCCATGAGAACACTGTTCAAGGTAATTGAAACTCTCCATGGGAACACTGTTCAACGTAATTGAAACTATCCATGGGAACACTGTTCAAGGAATTGAAACTCTCCATGGGAAATCCGTTGAAGGTAATTGAAACTCTCCATGGGAATACTGTTCAAGGTAATTGAAACTCTCCATGGGAACACCGTTCAAAGTAATTGAAACTCTCCATGGGAACACTGTTCAAGGTAATTGAAACTCTCCATGAGAACACTGTTCAAGGTATTTGAAACTCTCCATGGGAACACTGTTCAAGGTAATTGAAACTCTCCATGGGAACACTGATCAAGGAAATTTAAACTCCATGGGAACACTGTTCAAGGTAATTGAAACTCTCCATGGTAACACCATTCAAGGTAATCGAAACTTTCCATGGGAACACTGTTCAAGGTAACTGAAACTCTCCACAGGAACACTGTTCAAGGTAATTGAAAATCTCCATGGGAACACTGTTCAAGGTAATTAAAACTCTCCATGGGAACACTGTTCAAGGTAATTGAAACTTTCCATGGGAACACTGTTCAAGGTAATTGAAACTCTCCATGGGAACACTGTTCAAGGTAATTGAAACTCTCCATGGGAACACTGTTCAAGCTAATTGAAACTTTCCATGGAAACACTGTTCAAGGTAATTGAAACTCTCCATGGGAACACTGTTCAAGGTAATTGAAACTCTCCATGGGAACACTGTTCAAGGTAATTAAAACTCTACATAGGAACACTGTTCAATTTAATTGACACTCTCCATGGGAACACTGTTCAAGGAAATTGACACTCTCCATGGGAACACCGTTCAAAGTAATTGACACTCTCCATGGGAACACTATTCAATGTAATTGACACTCTCAATGGGAACACCGTTCAAGGTATTTGACACTCTCCATGGGAACACTGTTCAAGTAATTGAAACTCTCCATGGGAACACTGTTCAAGGTAATTGACACTTTCCATGGGAACACTGTTCAAGGTAATTGACACTCTCCATGGGAACACTGTTCAAGGTAATTGAAACTCTCCATGGGAACACTGTTCAAGGTAATTGAAACTCTATATGGGAATACTGTTCAAGGTAATTGAAACTATCCATGGGAACACTGTTCAAGGTAATTGAAACTCTACATGGAAACACTGTTCAAGGTAATTGAAACTCTCCATGGTAACACTGTTCAAGGTAATTGAAACTCTCAATGGGAACACTGTTCAAGGTAATTGAAACTCTCTATGGGAATACTGTTCAAGGTAATTGAAACTCTCCATGGAAGAACTGTTCAAGGTAATTGAAACTCTCCATGGGAACACTGATCAAGGTAATTGACACTCTCCATGGGAACACCATTCAAGGTAATTGAAACTCTCCATGGGAACACTGATCAAGGTAATTGACACTCTCCATGGGAACATCGTTCAAGGTAATTGACACTCTCAATGGGAACACTGATCAAGGTAATTGACACTCTTCATGGGAACACCATTCAAGGTAATTGAAACTCTCCATGGGAACACTGTTCAAGGTAATAAACACTCTCCATGGGAACACTGTTCAAGGTAATTGTATATCGATCAGTTATTTGTGTGTCTTCTTGGTAGTGGGAATGCTATGATAAGGCTTCAGAGGCTTTTTACTTTATTTGTAATAAAGGGTGGGTACACAGGCTGTGTTAGCAGCCCATGGCCCGGCAGGGATACGCCCGCGAGAGAGAGAAGATTAGGCCTTGTTACTCTAGTGGAAGCTGCTGAGTGAGTGAGAAAAGAACATGGTGGAGCTGACTGAAGTGAGTATAGGCCTATAGGTGGCAGCACAAGCATGCCGTGAAATATGAACTCAGCTGGCAGACAGCATGGGCTGTCTATGCAAACAGTACAGGCTGTCTACATCGCTCAGCCACGCACCCATGGTCGACCCTGACTATGACTGGCAGTAAAAAAACTCGGTCTCTCTCTCGCAAGAACAGGTCACCGAACACGAAAGAAAAACACATAGATATACATAAACATATGGACATAGAAAAAAAAAACTTCCTCTAGAGAGGGAAGAAAAAAAGGTGTGCTTTGTGGTCTAAGGCAGTGAGCGTCGATGCAGCACTGCATGCCTTCCTGCGTCTGGACAGATACTGAAACCCGGGAGACATAGCTGCGGCTGAGCTGTGACGTAACAGGGTACGGTCTCCTCTGGGACGGTGAAGAAGTCATCGTAGTAGTCGCTGTAGGGTTCACTCAACCTGGGGCACAACCTGCTGGTGCCCTTGAGTGAGGTGTCATCAGTAGTCGCAACTGGGCAGGACTTCTTTTGGCAAGCGACTCAGGAGGACATTCCTCGACTGGTACTGTTGCTGGGGCTGTCGCTGCTGGCGAGTGTGGAGTGAGTCATGACAGGGACGACTAGGCGAAACATCTGTAGGTCGTAACAGCATACACCTTACTGCAGTGAGTGGGCTATCAGTCAAAGTGACATCAACTTTGTGCAGGCTGCTCACTGAAGCTGTGATACGAGGCTGTCAGTCGCCTGCCGACAGGCTTAACTGCGGCTTGATGAGTGTCACTCTCTCGAGAGTTGAAGCTACAGCAGAGGAAAATCTAAGCGTCCCCAGACTGGTCATCTGCAATAACTAGACTGACGGTCTAGGAGGTGAAGTGGAATGGTCTCGATGGGAGAATCGTCGCGGGTACGATTCAGCAAGGCATCTACAAGCAGCGAACAATGAGAGCTTTCTGTACAAGGGGCTCGACGCTGGTAACTGACGCCTAGATTACCAAATGTCAGCTGTCAAGTGCGCGGGGCACGGGGTCACACCGGGTGACAAAATAACACACAGGTGCTACATAGGACACACGAGAAAACTGCACACACACACTGCACATGTGGTACAACATGGCTTACTAGCAAATGACGCTTTTCTGTATAAAAATCGACACTAAGCAATACTTGAACATGTGAGAACACTGACTGAGAGTAATTAATGAACACACGACATATATCTTCTCTCAAACATCTCAAAAATAATGCAAATACAATGCTTACTGTGACGGTCTAGAGTTTTGAGACTCTCTGACCGCGGGTTCGAACCCCACCCGTGGTATGGTTCATATGGTGATGTCAGGCATGACGTCGTGAGGTGATGCCATGGGGTGACATCGCGAGTGACGTCAGGCAGACGTCGTGGGTGACGTCGTGAGGTTACGTCCTGGAGTGACGTCGTGATGGATGTCATGGGGTGACATCGTGAGTGACGTCAAGCAGCATCGTGGGTGACGTCGCGAGGTGACATCATGCAGACGTCGTGGGAGACGTCGTGGAGTCGGCAGCATCGTGGTGACTTCATGGGTTGATGAGCGGCAGTCCACAGCATGGCTTGGGAGGTCTGGTTTGGTAACCCACATGGCTTCGAGTGGCCTCGGGCACTCGGATACACAGCTCTGGCAAGAATTCACAAGGAAATTCACAGGAACACAGCAGAGAGAGTGAGACGGTGAGTGGTGGAGAGCAGGGCGAGGGTGGAGCCAGGACCATGCGCCTACCTTCTCTCACCACACCCAGACTAGAACTAGACGCTGAAATCACCACAAACTCACCTCTGATGTGCTGAAATAGCCGTACTAAGCTGAACAACAGCAGAACATGCTGGTAAGGCTGAACACGTGACTAAGAAATAGCGAGGGTAGCTGTAGCGTGAAGTCAGTGACGCCATTTCTCGGAGAATTAGGCAAATTTCGGCCTGGATCCTGCTTGTACCTGTGTCTGGATGCTGAGATTTGCAGACACGACATCAGGATAACTCGTTGAGAGACGGATGCTTCTTGTGTAGGCTGATGAATTGAAGATGACTTCATTCCTCTCCCTTCCCTTTGTGCGTCTTCTTGGTAGCGGGAATGCAATGATAAGGCTTGGAGGCTTCTTACTATATTTGTAATAAAAGGTGGGTACACAGGCTGTGTTAGTGGCCCATGGCCCGGCAGGGCCACGCCCGCAGAGAGAGAAGAGTAGGCCTTGTTACTCTAGTGGGAGCTGCTGCGTGAGTGAGAAAGAAACATTGTGGAGCTGACTGAAGTGAGTATAGGCCTATAAGTGGCAGCACAAGCATGACACGAAATATGAACTCAGCTGGCAGACAGCATGGGCTGTCTATGCAGACAGTACAGGTTGTCTACAATTGAAACTCTCCATGGGAACACATTTCAAGGTAATTTAAGAACTTTCAAGGAAACAACATTCGAAGTACTTGAAGTTTCCCATGAGAACAACATTCAAGGTACTTGATCTTTTCCATGGTACCATTGTTCAAGGTACTTGATCTTTCCATGGTGCCATCGTTCAAGGTACTTGATCTTTTCCATGATACCATTGTTCAAGGTTCTTGATGATCTTTTCCATGGTACCATCGTTCAAGGTACTTGATCTTTTCCATGATACCATTGTTCAAGGTTATTGATGCTCTTTTCCCATGGTACCATCGTTCAAGGTACTTGATCTTTTCCATGATACCATCGTTCAAGGTACTTGATCTGCATCTGTGGTCACAGTGGTGGCTCATGCTAACCTCCCTATGGTGTATAGAAATATACCTAGTTGGATGAATCTTATTATAGCCAACTGTCCCAGTGGTTAACGCACTGACCTGTGAGTTTTAGGTCTGATCTGCCATGGGTTCAAGCCCTACATGTGCCCTGATTTGATTTATTTTTAGGAATATTACCTAACTGTACGACTGGCACACCACCATTACTTTACTGCACGAGGGCCACACCATCATTACTGCAAGAGGGCCACACCATCATTACTGCACGAGGGCCACACCATCATTACTTTACTGCCGAGAGCCACACCATCATCACTGCACGAGGGCCACACCATCATTACTGCACGAGGGGCCCCACCTTCATTACTGCACGGGGCCACACCATCATTACTGCACAGAGCCACACCATCATTACTGCACGAGGGCCATACCATCATTACTGCACGAGGGCCACACCATCATTTCTTTACTGCACGACGGCCACACCATCATTACTTTACTGCACGACGGCCACACCATCATTACTTTACTGCAAGAGAGCCACACCATCATTACTGCACGAGGGCCACACCATCATTACTGCACGAAGGCCACACCATCATTACTTTACTGCACGAGGGCCACACAATCATTACTTTACTGTACGAGGGCCACACCATCATTACTTTACTGCATGTTACGGCCCCCTATCTAACAATGGTAGTTAGGTAATTACCTCACCGGCCGGCAGTCAAGGGGTTACGTCATCAGACCTGATGTTTGACTGCCTGGCAGGCGTGACTGACAGTGTCATCGAGACTCTCCCCTAGTCAACACTGGAGAGTGCTAACGAGACTCCCATATACAACACTGGAGAGTTCACCAGCTCCCTGATACACCTAGGGAGTGTACGAGACTCTCCCATATACACTACTGGAGAGTGTCAGCGAGATTCTCCCCTATACAACACTGGAGAGTTCACTAGCTCCCTGATACACCTGGGAGTGTTCAACAGACAGACCTGGAGATTGACTCTTCGTGCTGGTGACGGCCTTAGACTATCTACTGGCTTATTCACCGTACCGCTGTGTTCTTGAGACTATGTACCTGAAAATGGACTGTTGTACCTGAACTTATGTACCTGAAAGTGTGTGACACTGGT
>WNWK01029104.1:0-24727 GCA_009830355.1 Cherax destructor | reverse complement strand
AGACATGACATCTCCACTGCCTCCAGCCGCCGCCTCCTTGCGGCAGCATTTACAACCCATGCTTCACACCCATATATGTACGTAAATGTTGGTACCACTATACTCTCATACATTCCTTTCTTTGCCTCCATGGATAAAGTTTTTGTCTCCACAAATACCTCAAAGCACTACTCATTATAGATAAATAAATAGTCACTCTCTCATTAGAAATTCTAACTTTATAGTTATAATCGATGAAACATTACACATTTACAAAGTCTTGCAAGAACTTTTGGGTAAGTAAATAATGAATCACTCTTTTGACCCCAGATCTATGAATCACAGCTTCAGGAAAGAAAGGGTTATTTAAATTGCATTGTTGCAGTGAGGCCTCACAGCATTGTTAACAAATAAATTGAAAAGCTTTATTGAATTTGTTTAAATGAAGTCCTTATTATGGAGAGCAAGAAACTCAGGAAACTGAAAAACCATTTCGAGCAAAGTTTTGCAAAATTCTCAGGAATAAAAAATTGAATTCTTTAAAAGATAATAACACATAGAGAAATCTTCCCACATGGATTCAACTGGTTACTTTGTTCTGACAAATGAAACTAGTCTTGAAGCCTTTGATCACACTGCTCTTCTTACTGCTGATTATAAGAAGTTCCATAAAATTGGAGAGGATCTCATCAAGCCATGTTTAGCCAAACCAGTTATGCATTTCCTCTGAGATGAGCAAAGATATTTATAATCAAGAAATTGCAGAAATGAAAGCAAGCGTATACTTCGTCCTTCTTATGTTCTTCAGATGGACGAATCAACAAATGTTATGTCTTGGGCACAAATGGTTGTTTATGTTTGGTACCCAAAAGGTGACTCTGTAACAAAGTAATATCTGTTTTCTGAATTGCTGACCACTTACAGTGGACCTCTGAGTTTTGTAAAAACTTCACTCCTGAAGTCTGCTCAAGTGCCATTACCGAACGAATTTACTCCCTTAAGGAAAAATGTCACGTAGGTTAGTCTATTTCAGACCCCCAAAAATACACTTCCACAAGCACTGACAATACAGTGGACCCCCGAGTTTCGTAAAAACTTCACTCCTGAAGTCTGCTCAAGCGCCATTACCGAACAAATTTACTCCCTTAAGGAAAAATGTCACTTAGGTTAGTCTATTTCAGACCCCCAAAAATACACTTCCACAAGCACTTACAATATTATACTTACATAATTGTACGATTTCCGGGGTTTACGAAACTCGGGGGTCCACTGTACTGTGGATGTGTGTTCCTGGCACTGCAGAATTTCATCACAGACAATGACCTGGAATGGGTGAAATTAGTTAGCATGTGCACTGAAGGGGCGCCATCAATGACAGGTATTCATTATGGGTTCCAAGTATTTGGAAGAAAGTTGTCTTCCCTGCCACATTCATCCACTCCATCCTTCATCATTATGCATTGGGCATGAAGACACATTTTCCTGATCTTATCAATGTGTTATCTGAGGATGTTGTAACTCTTAATCATATGTGAGGCAATGCCACAAACTCAAGAATTTTCGAAGTGCAGTATTGTGTGAAGAGATTTGCTGGTTATCATGGAGGGATCTTACAATGTATGTTGGAACTGAGAGAAGAAATCATGTTTCTAGAAAAGGGAAGAACTGCCAAAGAGCAAGCATTTCATTTGAAAATAACAGACTATACATTCATTCTAAGGCTAACTTATTCCACAGTTTTTTTTTTTTTTTGCTGAAATCAACCAGTTAAACCTCTCACTACAGGAAATTAAATCAATCAGCTAAACCTCTCACCACAAGGAAATATGGTAAATATTCTCACAGCTCATAACAAGGTTGCCAGCTTCCTTTGCAAGCTCTAGTTTTACCAGCAAACTACAATGAGGTAATTAATGCTAACATGTAAATTATAGAACAAAGCTTTCACGACAATGAGGTAGAAACATTGCACTAATCGTAGAGAATTGTGATAAGGACATAGATTATTCAGTCTTGGTTAAGTTACCATCTCTAAGGAAGCTAGATAGTTCATATTCATTTTTGATTGTTATTAAACATCGGCCGATTCCCACCAAGGCAGGGTGGCCTGAAAAAGAAAAACTTTCATCATCATTCACTCCATCACTGTCTTGCCAGAGGGGTGCTTTACACTACAGTTAAAAAACTGCAACATTAACACCCTCCTTCAGAGTGCAGACACTGTACTTCCCATCTCCAGGACTCAAGTCCGGCCTGCCAGTTTCCCTGAATCCCTTCATAAATGTTACTTTGCTCACACTCCAACAGCACGTCAAGTATTAAAAACCATTTGTCTCCATTCACTCCTATCAAATACGCTCACACATGCTTGCTGGAAGTCCAAGCCCTCGCACACAAAACCTCCTTTACCCTCCCTCCAACCTTTCCTAGGCCGACCCCTACCCCGCCTTCCCTCCACTACAGATTTATACACTCCGAAGTCATTCTCTCTCGTTCCATTCTCTCTACATGTCCGAACCACCTCAACAACCCCTCCTCAGCTCTCTGGATAATAGTTTTTGTAATCCCGCACCTCCTCCTAATTTCCAAACTCCGAATTCTCTGCATTATATTCACACCACACATTGACCTCAGACATGACATCTCACTGCCTCCAGCCTTCTCCTCATTGCAACATTCATCACCCATGCTTCACACCCATATAAGAGTGTTGGTATAACTATACTCTCATACATTCCCCTCTTTACTTCCATGGTCCAAGTTCTTTGTCTCCACAGACTCTGAAGTGCTCCACTCACCCTTTTTCCCTCATCAATTCTATGATTCACCTCATCCTTCATAGACCCATCTGCTGACATGTCCACTCCCAAATATCTGAATACATTCACCTCCTCCATACTCTCTCCTTCCAATTTGATATCCAATCTTTCGTCACCTAATCTTTTGTTATCCTCATCACCTTACTCTTTCCTATATTCACTTTCAATTTTCTTCTTTTACACACACTACCAAATTCATCCACCAACCTCTGCAACTTCTCTTCAGAATCTCCCAAAAGCACAGTATCATCAGCAAAAAGCAACTGTGACAACTCCCACTTTGTATTTAATAATTTTTGCTTTTATACATCAAATTCAAATTTTATTTCCTTGCAAGTTTACATTGAGAATATATATACATAATTACAATAATGAATTGCAGTGCAAAGGAGCCACTATCATGCCATGGCATTATGGGCAGACTAAATTTAATGGCTTACAGACTACTTGATACAACTAGAGAAATTGATCATAGTTTGTTTGATTTGTACATCTGTTTTTAATTATAACAGACAGCAAGTTTACTCAAATTAACAATCTGGGGATATAACATTGGGACAAGTTGAAGGTATTTTGCAGGTTGTTTATATCAATAGTAAATAATTAAATTATATTATTTGGTAAAGTTAAGTACAGTATTCAAATTCAAATTCTTTATTTCATGTAATACAAGGTGGGGGTACTTATAGTTATACATTAAAGTTGATATTACAAGATGGCTAATAATATGCCTAGGTATGCCTAGGCTTTTCAGGCAGTCTTATGATAGGTCTTACTCAATAGCTATACAATGGATATACAGATTGTAAGGTTAGGTTAGGTTTACAAAATTTAGGTACTGGAATTTAAACATTGAGAATTTACCAATTAGTATAAAAGTTAGCAATTAGTTTATATATTAATGATAAAGATGATATTTTTCTATATTGGAGTATCTTAGGCAAACTTATGACTAGCTTAAGTATTGAGTTTTTAGTTTAGGGTGAGTATGTGGTAGTATGTGAGTATAGGTTGGTAGACAGCAACCATTCGGGAGGTACTACCGTCCTACCAAGTGAGTGTAAAAAGGAAGTCTCTATTTGTTTTACATGATGGTAGGATTGCTGGTGTCTTTTTTTCTGTCTCATAAACATGCAAGATTTCAGGTACGTCTTACTATTTCTACTTACACTTAGGTCACAATACACATACATGTACACATTTATGTATGCACACTCATCTCAGTTTTTTCTTTGATTTTATCTTAATAGTTCTTGTTCTTATTACTTTTCCTTTCATATCCATGGGGAAGTGGAATAAGAATCTTTCCTCCATAAGCCATGCATTTAGGGTGAGTATGTGGTAGCATGTGAGTATAAGGTAGTAGGTTGGTAGGCAGCAACCATTCGGAGGTACTACCGTCCTACCAATTGAGTGTAAAAAGGAAGACTGTATTTGTTTTACATGATGGTAGGATTGCTGGTGTCTTTTTTTCTGTCTCATAAACATGCAAGATTTCAGGTACATCTTACTATTTCTACTTACACTTAGGTCACAATACACATACATGTACACGTTTATGTATGCACACTCATCTCAGTTTTTTCTTTGATTTTATCTTAATAGTTCTTGTTCTTATTACTTTTCCTTTCATATCCATGGGGAAGTGGAATAAGAATCTTTCCTCCATAAGCCATGCGAGTTGTAAAAGTCAACTAAAATGCCGGGAACAACGGGCTAGTAACCCCTTTTTCTGTATAACTTACTAAAAAGAAAAAGGAGAAAACCGTCAAAGTGGGATGTTTGAATGTGCGTGGTTGTTGTGCGAATGATAAGAAAGAGATGATTGTGGATGTTATGAATGAGAAGAAGCTGGATGTCCTGGTCTTAAGTGAAACAAAGCTGAAGATGGTAGGAGAGTTTCAGTGGGGAGAAATAAATGGAATTAGGTCAGGGGTTTCAAACAGAGTTAGAGCTAAAGAAGGAGTAGCAATAATGTTGAAGGATAAGTTATGGCAGGAAAAGAGGGAATATAAATGTATCAATTCAAGGATTATGTGGTGTAAAATAAGGGTTGGATGTGAAAAGTGGGTTATAGTAAGTGTTTATGCACCTGGAGAAGAGAGAAGGGTAGAGGAGAGAGAGAGATTTTGGGAAATGTTGAGTGAGTGCAAGGGGAGTTTTGAACCAAGTGAGAGAGTACTTGTGGTTAGGGATCTCAATGCTAAAGTGGGTAAAAATGTTGTGGAGGGAGTAGTAGGTAAATTTGGGGTGGCAGGGGTAAATGAAAATGAGGAGCCTTTAATTGAGCTATGTGTAGAAAGAGGTTTGATAATAAGTAATACAGTGGAACCCCGACTTACGATGTTATCATCTTACGTTATTTTCGATAACCGATATTTATAACGTAAGAAATTTGATTGTGACTTACGATGTTTGCTTCGTTTACCGACTTTCGCACGGACCTGTCCGCTGGCGCCCAGCTGAGCGCACTCCAGGGAGCGTCAGTGCTATTGTTTACAAGCGAGAGCGACCACCCACCCACACCCACGCATTCATACCAGTATATTGTCATTATTCCACTGTTTTTAGTGCTTGCAACTGCTAAATAAGCTACCATGGGTCCAAGGAAAGATCCTAGTGCTAAGCCTGTGGCAAAGAGGAACAGAAATATATGTACGATAGAAGTGAAGAAGGAGATAATAGAAAAATATGAAAGTGGAGTGCGTATCAGTGAGCTGGCCAGGCTGTATGGTAAACCCTATTCTACCATCGCTACCATTGTGGATAAGAAATATTCAAGTAAAATCAAGGAAGCTGTTGTTGCAAAAGGTGCATCTGTGATCACAAAACACAGACCACAAGTGCTGGAAAATGTGGAAAGGTTGTTGTTGGTGTGGATCAACGAGAAACAGTTAGCAGGAGATACTGTTTCGGAGGGAATAATATGTGAAAAAGCAAGGCAGTTGCATGATGATCTCCTTAAGAAAATGCCTGCAACGAGTGAAGTGAGCGATTTAAAGCCAGCAGAGGCTGGTTTTACAAATTTAAGAATCGAAGTGGCATACATAGTGTTGTGAGGCATGGTGACGCAGCCAGTTCTGACAAAAGTGCGGCTGAAAAATATGTTCCTGAATTCCAGGAGTACCTAGAGGCTGAACAATTCCTCCCCCAACAAGTGTTTAATTGTGATGAAACAGGCCTGTTTTGGAAGAAAATGCCCAACAGGACCTACATTACTCAGGAGGAAAAGGCACAGCCAGGACATAAGCCTATGAAAGACAGGCTAACTTTGATGCTGTGTGCCAATGCCAGTGGTGATTGCAAAGTGAAGCCTTTACTGGTGTATCTTTTTGAAAATCCCGAGTGTTTGGCAGATGCGGTGTCAGCAAGTCTAACTTGTGTGTGATGTGGAAGTCTAACAAAAGGCTTGGGTCACAAAGGACATTTTCTTAGATTGGTTCAATGAAGTGTTTGGCCCCAGTGTGAAGAAATATCTATTGGACAATAATTTGCCACTTAAGTGCCTCCTGATAATGGACAATGCTCCTTGTCATCCTCCAAACTTGGTAGAGAAAATTGTGGAGGAGTTTAAATTCATCAAAGTGAAGTTCTTGCCCCCTAATACCACTCCTCTCCTCCAGCCCATGGACCAGCAGGTCATTTCCAACTTTAAAAACTCTATACCAAAGCAATGTTTCAAAAGTGCTTTGATGTGACCACAGACATGAACATAACCCTAAGAGAATTTTGGAAAAACATTTCCATATGCTGCATTGTGTACACCTTATAGGTAAGGCTTGGGAGGGAGTGACTACCAGGACTTTGAACTCTGCCTGGAGAAAATTGTGGCCAGACTGTGTCCTAGAGAGGGATTTTGAAGGTTTTGGGGCTGAGCCTCAGAACCCTGAGCCTTAGCCTGAGCCTGTTTTGGAAGAAATTGTGGAATTGGGCAAGTCTTTGGGGTTAGAGGTGAGTGGTGAGGATGTGGAACAGTTGGTGGAGGAGCACAAGGAAGAGCTAACCACTGAAGATCTGCAAAAGCTTCAACAGCAACTGGAACAAGAGAGCAGAGGTCAGGACAATGGTTCAGAGGAGGAGGTGGAGGTGGAACAAAAATGGAAGAATGTGCCTTCTTCAAGGATTAGGGAGATCTGTGCCAAATGGAGTGATGTGCAAGCATTTATGGATGAATATCACCCTAACCATGCTGTTGCAGGCCGTGCTGGCAACCTGTACAATGACACAGTGGTGTGTCATTTCAGGGATGTGTTAAAGAATCGCCAGACACAGAGCTCCCTGGACAAATTTGTTGTTAGAAAGAGGTCTAGTGACTCTCAAGCTGGTCCTAGTGGCATTCAAAGAAAAGGGAAGTAACCCCAGAAAAGAACTTACCACCTGCAGTGTTAATGGAAGGGGATTCCCCTTCCAAACACTAGCATACTACTCCACCTTCTCCCCTCCTCCCGTCCTCCACACATCAACAACTCTTCAATAAATGTAAGTGACATGTTATTGTACAATATTTGCATGTGTATTTATGTATTCTTTATTCAATTATTTATTATTTAATGTCCAAAAGTTCTAAAAAATATTTTATATAACTACTTTTGGAAGTCTTGGACGGATTAAATTTATTTCCATTATTTCTTATGGGGAAAATTGATTCGTTTAACGATTGTTTCGCCTTAAAATATGCCCTCTCTGACGGATTAATATCGTAAGTCGGAGTACCACTGTACATATTTTATGAAAGAGGATAGATAAGTATACAGTGGTACCTCGAGTTACGATGGTCCCCAAAATCGCCCTTTTATGTAAGTTTATTTTTTTAAATGCTTTTGTAAGTATATTTTTGGGGGTGTAAAAGGACTAGTGTATTTTACATTATTCCTTATGGGGATAAATTCGTTTGGTAATAGCACTTGAACAGCATTCTCGAACGAAAAAATATCGTAACTCGAGGTACCACTGTACAAGGTATGATATAACACGTAATGAAAGTAGTTTGTTAGATTATGAATTGGTGGATAAAAGGCTGATGGGTAGGCTTCAGGATGTACATGTTTATAGAGGGGCAATGGATAAATCGGATCATTATTTAGTTGTAGCTACAGTTAGAGTAAGAGGTAGATGGGACATAAGGAAAATGGCAACAACAAGTAAGAGAGAGGTGAAAATGTATAAACTAAGGGAAGAGAAAGTTAGGGTGAGATATAAGCAACTATTGGCAGAAAGGTGGGTAAATGAAAATATGAATAGTGAGGAGGGGGGGTTGAAGAGGGTTGGGATTGTTTTAAAAATGCAGTATTAGAATGTGGGGCAGAAGTTTGTGGCTATAGGAGGGTGGGTGCAGGAGGAAAGAGGAGTGATTGGTGGAATGATGAAGTAAAGGGTGTGATAAAAAGAAAAAAGTAGCTTATGAGAGTTTTTTACAAAACAGAAGTGTTAATAGAAGAGCAGAGTATATGGAGAGTAAAAGAACGGTGAATAGAGTGGTGAGAGAGTGCAAAAGGAGAGCAGATGAAAGAGTGGGAGAGGCACTGTCAAGAAATTTTGCAGAAAATAAGAAAAAGTTTTGAAGTGAGATAAACAAGTTAAGAAAGCCTAGGGAATAAATGGATTTGTCAGTTAAAAACAGAGTAGGGGAGTTAGTAGATGGGGAGTTGGAGGTATTGGGTAGATGGCGGGAATATTTTGAGGAACTTCTAAATGTCGATGAAGAAAAGGAGGCGGTAATTTCGTGCACTGGTCAGGGAGGTATAACATCTTTTAGGAGTGAGGAAGAGAAGGATGTGAGTGTGGGGGAGGTGCGTGAGGCATTACATAGAATGAAAGGGGGTAAAGCAGCAGGAACTGACGGGATCATGACAGAAATGTTAAAAGCAGGGGGAGATATTGTGTTGGAGTGGTTGGTATTTTTGTTTAATAAATGTATGAAAAAGGGGAAGGTACCTAAGGATTGGCAGAGAACATGTATAGTTCCTTTATATAAAGGGAAGGGGGATAAAAGAGATTGTAAGAATTATAAGGGAATAAGTTTACTGAGTATACCAGGTAAAGTGTACGGTAGGGTTATTATTGAAAGAATTAGAGGTAAGACAGAGGGTAGGATCACAGATGAGCAAGGAGGTTTTAGAGTGGGTAGGGGATGTGTAGATCAAGCGTTTACATTGAAGCATATATGTGAACAGTATTTAGATAAAGGTAGGGAAGTTTTCATTGCATTTATGGATTTAGAAAAGGCATATGATAGAGTGGATAGGGGAGCAATGTGGCAGATGTTGCAAGTGTATGGAATAGGTAGTAAGTTACTGAATACTGTAAAGAGTTTTTATGAGGATAGTGAGGCTCAGGTTAGGGTGAGTAGGAGAGAGGGAGATTACTTCCCAGTAAACGTAGGTCTTAGACAGGGATGTGTGATGTCACCATGGTTGTTTAATACAGTGGACCCCCGGCTAACGAAAAAACTTCATCACAGAAGCCTGCTCAAGTGCCATTACCGAACGAATTTACTTCCTTAAGAAATAATGTCACGTAGGTTAGTCTATTTCAGACCCCCAAAAATACACTTCCACAAGCACTTACAATATTATACTTACATAATTGTACAATTTCCGGGGTGTTCGTTAGCCGGGGGTCCACTGTATATTTATAGATGGGGTTGTAAAAGAATTATGGGGAATCAAGTACAAAATGGGAGTTGACACAGTTATTTTTTGCTGATGATACTGTGCTTATAGGAGATTCTAAAGAAAAGTTGCAAAGGTTAGTGGACAAATTTGGGAGGGTGTGTAAAGGTAGAAAGTTGGAAGTGAACAAAGATAAGAGTAAGGTGATGAGGGTATCAAACGATTTAGATAAAGAAAAATTGGATATCACATTGGAGAGAGGAAGTATGGAAGAAGTGAATGTTTTCAGATATTTGGGAGTTGACTTGTCAGCAGATGGGTTTATAAAGGATGAGGTTAACCATAGAATTGATGAAGAAAAAAAGGTGAGTGGTGAGTTGAGGTTTATGTGGAGACAAAAAACATTATCTATGGAGGCAAAGAAGGGAATGTATGAAAGTATAGTGGTACCAACACTCTTATATGGGTGTGAAGCTTGGGTTGTAAATGCTGCAGCGAGGAGGAGGCTGGAGGCAGTGGGAGATGTCCTGTCTAAAGGCAATGTGTGGTGTAAATATTATGCAGAGAATTCAGAGTGTGGAAATTAGGAGGTGTGGAGTTACTAAAAGTATTAGTCAGACGGATGAAGAGGGGTTGTTGAGGTAGAGTGGTCATTTAGAGAGAATGGATCAAAGCAGAATGACTTGGAGAGCGTATAAATCTGTAGGGGAAGGAAGGAGTGGTAGGGGTTGTCTTCGAAAAGGTTGGAGGGAGGGGGTAAAGGAGGTTTTGTGGGCGAGGGGCTTGGACTTCCAGCAAGCGTGTGTGAGCGTGTTAGATAGGAGTGAATGGAGACAAATGGTTTTTGGGACCTGACGAGCTGTTGGAGTGTGAGCAGGATATTTAGTGAAGGGAATCAGGGAAACCGGTTATTATAGATTTAGCCGGACTTGAGTCCTGGAAATGGGAAGTATAATGCCTGCAGTTTAACCCTTAAACACTCCAAACGTATATATACGTTCGCTCGCCCAGTGCCCCGAATATTTTGAAAAAAAAAAATTATTTGTTCTTGTAGAAATAAAGAGCACATTTTTTTAAGTGTTATATGATAAAAAAAAATTTTTAGGGACAGTACTTACCGAGATATGAGGCGGAGAAGTTGGCACTGGATGCTCACCTAACAGCAACAGGAGTCCTGCCACTTGCAGAATTGTTGCCAATATACCTTTTTTTTTCTCTTTTTTTTTTAATTTTTTTATATAATTTTTGTTCTGATAATTACAATTTATAGTAGTTCTTGTGATTTCATAGCCAATCTTTGTTCTGACACTAATATTAGGTACTGAAATTGTACTCAAATAATAATAATAATGATAGTGCATAATAATAATAATTCAAATTAAACTTTATTTCTGGTAATATTACAAAGTGGGGTGTACTTATATTATTTATACATTTTATAAAGTAGATATTACAAGATGGCCAATAATATGATAGGTCTTACTCAATAGTGACACAATGATTATACTGATATTAAGGTTAGGTAATTGAAGTGATTAACTAGGTTTACAAAATTGAGGTTTAAAAAATTGAGGTACTGAGATTCAAACATTTAAGAATTTAACAATTAGTTTATATATTAATGGTAAAGGTGATGTATTAGCATAAAACCGTTTCTATATTGGAGTGTCTTAGGCAAACTTATGACTAGCTTAAGAATTATGAAGCAATAGTTGTATTAGAATTTTGGTTAGTCATGTGCAAATTAACCCTTAAACTGTCCACACGTAGATATACGTTTGCTCGCGTACTGCTCCGAACGTAGATCTACGTTTTTTTTTCAAATGCTTTTAACCTTGCCACGATTAGCCTGAGTTGCCTAGAGATTAGAGAATGGGTCTGTGCACTCAGTGTGTGTAGTATTACAAAATGTGGGAATGACAAACAAAATGCACTCTACATTTTAAATAAAAAGAACAATTTATTTTTTTCTCAAAATATTCGGTCAGCTACGCGAGTGAACGTATATCTACGTGTAGACAGTTTAAGGGTTAAGGGGAATCACAGATATCAATAAGTGTATTTTGCTGTGGATATGTGCAAGATAAAGTAGTTTTCATGTGGTTAGCTACCAGTTGGGTGCGTAAGTGAGATATGATGTTTTTAAACGGTGCTTTTGAAAATGGAGGTTGTGTCTGCAGTTCTAGAGTTTTCAGACAGGGAGTTGCAGATTTTAGGCCCTTTTATGCGCATTGAATTTTTGTATAGATTTAGTCGGACACGGGAAATGTCAAAGAGATGTTTGTGTCTGGTATTATGTCTATGGGTCCTGTCACAACTGTCGAGAAAGTGTTTTAGCTCAGGGTTAAAGTTGGAATTAATGGTTCTATAAATGTAGATTGCAGAGTAGTAAGTATGGATGTTCTGAACAGTGAGTAGGTTTAGGTCTTTGAAGAGTGGGGGGGGGTGCTGCCTAGCGTTGGCTTGCATGATAATTCTTACTGCGGCTTTTTGTTGGGTTATTATTGGCTTTAGGTGGGTAATTGCTGTTGATCCCCATGCACAAATGGCATATGTGAGGTAGGGATAGATGAGTGAGTAGTATAGTGTGAGTAGGGCTGATTGTGGTACATAATACCGTATCTTAGAGAGGATCCCCACAGTTTTGGACACTTTCTTTGTTATGTGTTGATATGGGTGCTGAATAATAATAATAATAATAATAATAATAATAATAATAATAATAATAATAATAATAAAGTTCCCTTGAAGCATTATGTAAGATGTGTGTCACTGCCTAATCTTATCTTATCTCCACTAATGAATCTGGTGACATATGATGAGGGGTGAGCGTAGGCTTATCTTTTCTTATCAGTCCAGTAATTACAGTGATGACAATTGATGAGCTTACACTGCTTCGCTTTATTTGTTATGCAAACCTGTCTGTCTGTCTGTATCTGTGTGTTTGTCTTTCTGTCTGTCTGTGTGTCTGTCTTTCTGTCTGCCTGTGTGTCGTCTCCTTTCTGTCTGCTTGTCTCAGAGAGTAGCTCATGAACCAACTGGTATTACACAGATCACAAGCACAGTACAGTGGACCCCCTCCTAACGAGCACCCCGGAAATCGTACAATTATGTAAGTATAATATTGTAAGTGCTTGTGGAAGTGTATTTTTGGGGGTCTGAAACAGACTAACCTACGTGACATTATTTCTTAAGGAAGTAAATTCGTTCGGTAATGGCACTTGAGCAGGCTTCTGGAATGAATTTTGCTCGTTAGGCGGGGGTCCACTGTATAGCACTTTGTCTAGATTTTTTGAGTTATCCTAGGTAATTTACACTAGGTATAATTGTATTTACAATGTGTTCCTGTGAGATAGAGACAGATAGAGACAAAGAGACAGATAGATACAGACAGACAGACAGAGATAGAGACAGCCAATCAGGTACCCAGCAGGCCAGCCAGGTGGCCAGCCTGCCGATATCACTTTCCACTTAAAAGGGGAATGTTAATATGACATGACATCAGTAAATCCTTGGTGTCTGCCGTACTGTTTGCTCTAGTTGGCGCTCAATTTAACTGGTGCTCCCACAAGGTACTAAGTGGTCCCAGATTTTTTTAATAGAGCGCACACCGAGTGTTATGACCCATTCTATGCTGACCAGGCATCTCAGGCCAATCGTGCCAAATTCGGAGGCAGGAAAAATAAAACGTAAATATACGTTTGGGGCAGTAGCAGTACTAATGTATATATACGTCTGGACCATTTAAGGGTTAAAAGAGGGGTCTGGAATAGTGACAGTTTGGAGGGGCTATTCTAAACTGTAGTATCTGAGCACCTCTGCAAAGACAGTGATTATGTATGAGTGAGGTGAAGGTGTTGAATGATGATGAAAGTATTTTCTTTTTGGGTCACCCTGCCTCGGTGGGAGACGGCCGACTTGTTGGAAAAAAAAAAAGTGGTTTTTGAGAAGAGTCTTAAATTGATGTTCAGACTGGGTTACTTTAGTATTTACTGGTAATGAATTCCAAATTTTGGGGCCCTTTATGTGCAGAGTTTTTGCACAGTGTGATATGGACACAAAGTACATGAAACAGTAATCTGTGTCTAGTGTTATGGTCGTAGCTCTTCTTAAGGTTTGTGAGGAGAAGTTTGAGTGGAGGGTTTATGTTTGAGTGTAATGCTCTATAAATGTAGTAGGCACAATAATAAGTATGGATGTTCTTGACAGTGAGTAGTTTTAGACTTTTGAATATTGGTGGAGTATGTTGTCTGGAGTAGAAATTTGTTATCATTCTGATTGCAGCCTTTTGTTGGGTTATTAGTGGTCTTAGGTGACTGAATGTTGTTGATCCCCATGCACAAGTTCCTTAGGTGAGATAAGGGTAGATGAGTGAATGATACAGTGCAAGGAGAGCTGATTGTGGAACATAGTACCATATCTTTGATAGTATGCCTAATGTTTTGGAGATTTTCTTTGAAATTTGTTGTATATGTATCTGGAATTTGAGGCTACTGTCAAGGTGGATCCCTAGGAATTTTCCCTCTGAGTCTTGTGATGGGTGAACCGTTTAGCGTTATGTTAAGTGGAACATTTGTAGCTCTGTTTCCAAACTGAATGAAATAGGCTTTGTCAGTATTGAGAGTTAGCTTATTAGTCATCATCCAGGTAGATATTTTCTGCAATTCAGTATTAACCCTTTGGGGGTCGACAGGCCTTCTTGGAAACACATTTTCAGGGTCGAAATTTTTTTGGAAAAAATAATAATAATTTTTTCTCATGAAATGATAGAGAATCTTTTCCGATCATAACGACACCTAAAGTATGAAATTTGAATGAAAACTTACGGAATTATGCTCTGGAAGTTATCGGTCTCAAAGATGTTTCGCATCGGCGATTTCCCCCACTTTGAGCCCTATTTTTGGCCAATTCCAATGTTCCAGTCCACTACAATCATAGCTACTTCGCTAGAACTCCATTTCTACTATCGATTGAGTACAAGAAACTGCCTATTTACCAATTTCAACTACCCAAAATAGTGGTCAGAAAATGACAATTTGGCCAATTTCACACAAATTTCAAACGATGCCAATTTCAAAATAGGGTCCAGAATAAATAAGGCAGACATTCCTGGCACTAAAATAACATCTCTCTGTTCATTATTCACGTCTCCAGGCCCCTCTTACATTACTTTGCTTTCCATTTTGAATTTTTATTCTCACAAAAATAGAAGATTTACTGTTATGTATACAACTGCATCATTGTAAAAATGGTATAAATAATATCAACGCACTTGTGCAAGAATATTAGACTCGCCAGTTGATGTGTATTGGACGCATGGTGTGATTTGTTTACTCTTGAACATCGTCAAACATCGAACATTTTCGCTACTTTGAGCTCAATTTCAAGGTACTTGTCATTGTCAAACCAATCAAAATCATCTCTATTTCTGTCATATATCTTCCATTCTATCAAATGAGACCAAGAAAACGATAATACATCAATAAATACCATACGAAAATAGACTGCAAAGTCGCTGTTTTAAACGAAAAAAATGGTCAGAGTTTTTTTTTTCTCATTATGAAGTGTGTGCAGGACTTTTTTTATACTGCGCACACTGACCACACAGACTCATTCTTTCATATGTAGGCCTACCAGCCGTTTCCCGCTTAATTTGAGGCCGCTAGAATTTACATGTACTAGTACAGCACCGACCCCCAAAGGGTTAACAGTGTTGGCTAGTATGACTGGGTTTTAATGAGAGTCTACCTGGAGTCTACCTGGAGAGAATTCCAGGGGTCAACGCCCTATCAGCCCGGTCTGTGACCAGGCCTCCTGTTGGACCAGAGCCTGATCAACCAGGCTGTTACTGCTGGCCGCATGCAGTCCAACGTACGAACCCACAGCCCGGCTGATCAGGTACCGACTTGAGGTGCCTGTCCAGTGCCTGCTTGAAGACAGCAAGGGGCTTGTTGGTAATCCCCTGATGTATGCTGGGAGGCAGTTGAACAATCTTGGGCCCCTGACACTTATTGTGTTGTCCCTCAACGTGCTAGTGGCACCCCTGCTACTCATTGGGGGGATGTTATATCACCTGCCGAGTCTTTTGCTTTCGTAGGAGTGATTTTGTGTGCAAGTTTGGTACTAAGCCCTCAAGAATTTTCCATGTGTATATAATAATGTATCTCTCCCACCTGCGTTCTAGAGAGTACAGGTTTAGGAACTTCAAGCGTTCCCAGTACTTGAGGTGGTGTATCGCACTTATGCGTGCGGTGAAGGTTCTCTGCACATTTTCAAGGTCAGCAATTTCACCCGCCTTGAAAGGTGCAGTTAGTGTGCAGCAATATTCCAGCCTAGATAGAACAAGAGATCTGTAAAGTGTCAACATGGGCTTGGCATCCCTGGTTTTGAAGGTTCTCATTATCCATCCTGTCATTTTTCGAGCAGATGCAATTGCTACATTGTTATGGTCCTTGAAGGTGAGATCCTCTGACATGATCACTCCCAGGTCTTTGACATTAGTTTTTCGCTCTATTGTGTGGTTGGAATTAGTTTTGTACTCCGATGAAATTTTAATTTCTTCATGTTTTCCGTATCTGAGTAATTGAAATTTCTCATCATTGAACTTCATATTGTTTTCTGCAGCCCATTTAAAGATTTGGTTTATGTCTGCTTGGAGTCTTGCAGTGTCTTCAACGGTGGACACTGTCATACAGATTCGGGTGTCATCTGCAAAGGAAGACACAACACTGTGGCTTATATCCCTGTCAATGTCTGATATGAGGATGAGGAATAGGATGGGAGCAAGTACTGTGCCTTGTGGAACAGAGCTTTTCACAGTAGCTGCCTCAGACTTTACTCTGTTGACTACTACTCTTTGTGTTCTACTTGTTAGGAAATTATAGATCCATCTACCAACTTTTCCTGTTATTCCTTTATCACGCATTTTGTGTGCTATTACACCATGGTCACACTTGTCAAAGGCTTTTGCAAAATCTGTGTATATAACATCTGCATTCTGTTTATCTTCTAGAGCATCCAGGACCTTGTCGTAGTGGTCCAGTAGTTGGGACAGACAGGAGCGGCCTGCTCTAAACCCATGCTGTCCTGGGTTGTGCAATTGATGGGTATCAAGATGGGTGGCGATCTTGCTTCTTGAACCCTTTCAAAGATTTTTATGATATGGGACGTTAGCGCAATTGGTCTGTAGTTCTTTGCTATTGCTTTACTGCCCCCTTTGTGGAGCGGGGCTATATCTGTTGTTTTTAGTAGCTGCGGGACGATCCCAGTGTCCATGCTCCCTCTCCATAGGATGTTAAAAGCATGTGATAGGGGCTTCTTGCAGTTCTTGATGAACACAGAGTTCCATGAGTCTGGGCCTGGAGCGGAGTGCATGGGCATGTCATTTATTGCCTTTTCGAAGTCATTTGGCGTCGTGGTGATGTCAGAAAGGCATAAGAACATAAGAACATAAGAAAGGCGGAACACTGCAACAGGCCCACTGGCCCATACTTGGCAGGTCCATGACAAAACCAACCCACCAATAAAATTATTTGTAAAACCTATCCCCATCCAACAACAAGCTCCGACAACCCCCCCCCCCAACCATTGTGCAAGTCCCGTTCAAATCCAACCCTTCTCACTCACAAGAACACAGAAATAAGGAAGAATGCAGCAAGCCAACTGGTCCACACTAGGTAAGTCCCTCTAAAACCCAAAACCTACTCCATCCATTGAATATGCTTTGATAATCAGGGCACTATAAAATAGGGTACAGAAGGAGCTGAAGCATCTGGTCCATCACCAGGGTACTGAGGGAGCCGAAGCACCTGGTCCATCACCAGGGTACTGAGGGAGCCGAAGCACCTGGTCCATCACCAGGGTACTGAATGGCCCGAAGTACCTGGTCCATCACCAGGGTACTGAATGAGCCGAAGTACCTGGTCCATCACCAGGGTACTGAATGAGCCGAAGTACCTGGTCCATCACCAGGGTACTGAATGAGCCGAAGTACCTGGTCCATCACCAGGGTACTGAGAGAGCTGAAGCACCTGGTCCATCACCAGGGTACTGAATTAGCCGAAGTACCAGGTCCATCACCAGGGTACTGAGAGAGCCGAAGCACCTGGTCCATCACCAGGGCACTAGTGATGGACCAGGTGATGAACTTGCGTCTGTCAAGTTCTGTGGCACTCTCATAAAAAAAATCATTTAGGTTTTCGATTTTCAGTCTGGTTAGTGGCTCGCTAAAGACTGATCATACTGGGATTTAAGTAACTCACTCATTTCCTTGCTGTCATCTGTGTAGGACCCATCCCGTTTAAGTAGGGGCCCAATACTGGGCTTTTAGTTCTTCCCGTGTCTCTTGATTCCTGTAAGATTCCTTTAGTTTTAATTCGATGTTTGCTATTTCTCTGACTAGTGTCTCCCTATGTATTTCAGAGATATTGGCCTCCTGTAGCCGCTCCATTATTCTTTGCCTTCGCCTGTATAGGGAGCGCCTCTCTCTTTCTAGTTTGCATCTTCTCCTCCTTTTCCTTAAGGAAATTTGCCTTGAGCAAACCTCAAGTACCACAGAGTTAATTTGTTCTTGACATAGGTTGGGATCCGTGATGCTTAGGCAATCTTCCCAGATTATATCATTTAGGACTTGGTTTACTTGGTCCCACCTTATGTTTTTGTTATTGAAGTTGAATTTGGAGAAAGCTCCCTCACGGCTGATCACATTTTGTTGATCTGGGGCTCCCCGCATGCATGTCTGGACCTCTATTATGTTGTGATCTGAGTATATTGTTTTTGATATGATGACATTTCGTATCAGATCATCATTGTTGGTGAAGATGAGGTCCAGCGTATTCTCTAATCTTGTGGGCTCTACTATTTACTGGTTGAAGGTGAACTTGGTGCAGAGATTTAAAAGTTCATGCATGTGTGAATTTTCATCTGAGCTGCCTCCTGGTGTTATCTCTGCTACCACATTGTTTGCAATGTTCCTCCATTTTAGGTGCCTGAGGTTGAAATCCCCAGTAGCAAGATGTTGGGGGCAGGAGCTGGAAGATTTTCCAGACAGTGGTCAATTTTCAGAAGCTGTTCCTGGAATTGTTGGGACGTTGCATCCGGGGGCTTGTAGACAACCACGATGACCAGGTTTGATTCTTGACCTTTATTGCTAATACTTCAACTACATCATTTGAGGCATTTAGTAGTCCTGAACATATAAGTGACTCTGTGATATATAGGCCAACCCCCCCTTTTTGCCTGTTCACTCTGTCACACCTGTATAGGTTGTAGCCCGGGATCCATATTTCATTGTCCAAGTGATCTCTTATGTGGGTCTCTGTGAAAGCCGCAAACATAGCATTTGACTCTGTAAGCAGTCCACGAATGTAAGGTACCTTGACTGTATATTAGCAAAGATGAATGTAGTTGGATTGGTGGTATTGGTGGTATGGGGGGGGGGTCTTTTTTTCCTGGCTCTAATATCTGTTGTAATGGAGTGGAGGCCACTGACTGTGATTCCACTCCAGAAATGACTGCAGTTGGTGTACAATTTCTGTCATTTCCTGCCAGCTTTTTTCCTTCCTGGCACTAAAAACCCTCTCTCCGGAGTGGCTGTGGCTACCCTGATTTTGCCATGGTCTGGATGTTCTGTGTCGCCCGTACCCTTTAGGTGGTATGCCTGGCAATATAAGTTATAGCACTGTCTTTCCTGAATTGATGTGTGGCACATTTCAGGGTGGAAAAACTTACAGGACGGGAGGTTGCATTTGCCTGTTTTCATATGAGAACGGCATTTTCTGGGGTGATCATAATTGCATGTCCCATCTGATTTCCCAGATTTTCCATGCCTGCAGATACCAAGTGCATAATATTTAGATAGGCCTGGTTTCCGTTTGCCCTGTTTTTTTGTGACTGATTGTTTTTCCATTTGCCCTGGTTTTTTGTGACGTATGTTGTGTCATCTGCAAATAATATGGGGTTGAGTAGTTGTGACGCATTCGGTAGGTCATTGATGTAAATGAGAAAGAGGAGTGGTCCAAGGACACTTCCTTGCAGGACCCCAACTGTAATTGGTTGTGTGGAAGAGTTAGCTCCATTTGTATACACATATTGGCTTCTGTTACTAAGGTATGACTTTAGGTAGTTGAGGGAGTGCACTCTTATGCCATAGTGTCTTAATTTAATGTGCAGCAAATCATGTATCATGTATCAAAAGCTTTACGTAAATCAATGAAGATTTCCAGCGGAACTTCTTTATTCACGAGAGCGGTGTATATTAGTTCTAGCATGTGTATAGCATCATTTATGCTTTTATTAGTCCTGAATCCAAACTGACAGGGGTTGAGTATGTTGTGTGAGACAAGATAGGAACAGATCTGCCTTTGAATTAATTTTTCAAAGATTTTAGAGAGCAGAGGTAAGTTAGATATTGGTCTATAGTTATTCATGTCTGCTTGATCTCCTCCTTTGTGGATCTGGGTGACCCTCGCTATTTTAAGAATTGATGGAAAGGTGGAGGTTTCGAATGATTTGTTAAAGAGTGTTGCAATTATTGGTGATAGTACTTGAGAAGCTTTTTTTGTACATAAAAGATGACAAGTTATTTATATCTCCTGCCTTTTTTAAGGGTGTTGATGAGGTGAAACTTCTGTTGGGTTGGTTGGAGTTAGGAATAGTGTATTCGGGTAGGTGCCCATGAGGTAGTCTGATAGGGCGGTGTTTGAGCTTGGGATCTTACTCGCTAGATTCTTTCCTATGGTGGAGAAGAAAACATTGAGTCTGTTTGCTGTTTCAGTTGGTGGGAGCCAGGGTTCATCTGATTTAGTTAATTTGATTGTTTTATTTTTGGATATCTTTTAGTTCCTAGAATTTCAGATAGGGTTTTCCAGGTCTTTTTCATATCACCTTTTATGTTATGTAATCTGTTCTCATAATACATTTTTTTTGACATTATCAGACTGGTAAGGATTGACAGTAACGCTTAGAGTGGTCTCTGGATATTTGACCCATTCTGTACTGTTTTTCATATTGGTGCTTTGTGTTAATGGATTTAACCTTTGAGGGTTTTGCGTACTAGTACGGCTTACATGCCAGGGCGTTTGACGTACTAGTACGCCTAAATTCTAGCGCCCTCAAATCAAGCAGAAACAGGCTGGTAGGCCTAGATTTGAGAGAATGGTTCTGTCCGGTCAGTGTGTGCAGTACAGTAGAACGTCATTTAGCACGAGATTATGTTGCACGTTACCGGTATTGCACGATTTAAGATTTGCGACACATTATCATCTTACACGACGTAAAGATGATATTACACGTTCGGCAGGAGGGGAAAATTTTGAGCGCATGGTTATTTACTGCCTAAGAATCCCATGCTTTGAGGAAAAGGGAATTTGTTGTTTTTCCTTCCTGTAAACTAAGTTTATTCAGATACACGGGGCCAGGAGCTGAGTCTCGACCCCTGCAACCACAATTAGGTGAGTACAGTTACATACATTATCATACATAGCAGCATATGTGTAGAGAACCTAGGATAACCCAAGTCAGTCAATGGAAATACTGTCACTCTGACTTTTGGGTTATCCTAGGTTCTCTACACATATGCTGCCATGTATGATAATCTTCGTAACTGTATCTGTGTATACCTGAATAAACTTACTTACAGTTTGTGGGAAGGAAAAACAAGTAACCATTCTCACAAGGGAGTGTTGTTACTACTACTGTTGTTGTGGTTCAGCAGACACCACCCGCCTTACCCACCCACCACGGACCCCAGCATTCGCGTATTTCATACGCGTTAAGAAGTCTGCACAAGCCAGCTGTGTTTGTGAAGAATAAAATAAAGAGTGAATTGTTTTGATCTTGAATTAACAAGAAAACAAAGATATTAGACAAGACATAACCGTGGCCGTAATGAAGTGTTACTTTGTACACATAAAAAAATGTAAACATAAGTTTGTGTGACTGACTGACTTTACTGACTGACTGACTTGACTGACTGAATGACTGACTGAGTGACTGACTAACTTGACTGACTGGCTGACTGAATGACTTGACTGACTGACTGAATGACTTGACTGACTGACTGAATGACTTGACTGACTAACTGAATGACTTGACTGACTGACTGGAATGACTTGACTGACTATTGACTGGACTGACTGAATGACTTGACTGACTTACTGAATGACTTGACTGACTTACTGAATGACTTGACTGACTTACTGAATACTTGACTGACTTACTGAATGACTTGACTGACTTACTGAATGACTTTACTGACTTACTGAATGACGACTGACTTACTGAATGACTTGACTGACTTACTGAATGACTTACTGACTTACTGAATGACTTGACTGACCTACTGAATGACTTGACTGACTTACTGAATGACTTGACTGACTTACTGAATGACTTGACTGACTTACTGAATGACTTGACTGACTTACTGAATGGCTTGACTGACTTACTGAATGGCTTGATGACTTACTGAATGGCTTGACTGACTTAAAGTTAGACACTAGTTCAACCATCGACTTCAGTTCAAGAACTTCTACACCACCTCAGCCCAGTAGGGCCACACCATCCATACACTCTTCACTACCATCCACAAACATCATTACCCACAATTTAAGGTAAGAAATACTATTATTTCTATTGTTTTAGTCTTAAGCAGTAAAGATCATGACAATGCACTACAATTACATATCCACCTCAGCTCAGTAGGGCCACACCATCCATATCCACTCTTCACTACCATCCAAAAAACATCATTACCCACAATTTAAGGTAAGAAATACTATTATTTCTATTGCATTTGTAGTTTTAAACAGTAATAGATCATGACAATGAACTAAAATTACATATTCCCTTAAATTTTGCAAGATATGTTGGTCAAAAAAACTTGTTTGGTTTTTTGGGGACTCTCAAACACGTAACCCTTTTTTTCCCATAAGTTCTGTTAATTATTTATGACGAAATTATCTAACACGACTTTTTCAGGAACGTAACTATCGTGCTAAATGACGTTCTACTGTATAAAAATCCTGCACCACACAGTCATAATGAGGAAAAACTCTGACCGTATTTTTAGTTTAAAACAGCGACTTTGCAGTCTATTTTCGTATGGTATTTATGATTGTATTCTCGTTTTCCTGGTCTCATTTGATAGAATGGAAGATATATTAGAGAAATAGAGATAATTTTGATTGGTTTCTCAATGACAAGTACATAGAAATTGAGCGCAAAGTAGCAAAATGTTCGATTTTTTGGGATGTTCAAGAGTAAACAAATCATGCCACACGTACAATACACATAAACTGGCAACCTAATATTCTTGCACAAGTGAGCTGATGTCATTTACACCGTTTTTACAATGATGAAGTAGTATACATAATAATAAATCTTCAATTTATTGTGAGAATAAAAATTCAAAATGGAAAGCAAAAGTAATGTAAAAGGGCCTGAGACTGACTAATGGACAAATAAAATGTTATTCGAGTGCTAGAATGTCTTTTTTCGTTAAATGGACCCTCGGTTAACGAAAATTCATTGCAGAAGCCTGCTCAAGTGCCATTACCGAACGAATTTACGTCCTTAAGAAATAATGTCATGTAGGTTAGTCTATTTCAGACCCCAAAATACATTCCCCAAGAACTTACAAAATTATACTTACATAATTGCACGATTTGGGTATTCTTTAACCGAGGGTCCACTGTATTCTGGACCCTATTTTGAAATTGGCATCTTTTGAAATTTGTGGAAATTGGACAAATTGCCAATTTCTGACCACCTTATTGGGTAGTTGAAATCGGTAAATTGGCAGTTTCTTGTACCAATCGATAGACAAATGGAGTTTTAGCGAAACAGCTATAATTGTAGTAGACTGGAAATTGGAATTTGCCGAAAATAGGGCTCAAAGTCGGTGAAATCCCGATGCGTAAATAGCATGATACTGCTAACTTCGCGAGAGCATAATTCCTTTAGTTTTCGACCAAATTTCATAATTTTTGTGGCGTTATGATCGGAAAACGATTTATCATTTCATAAAAAAAAATTTTTTTTTTCCAAAAATGTTTTCGACCCTGAGAGAGGGGTAAGAATCGGGGCTCAACCCTGAAAGGGTTAACCTTTCAGGGTCCAGAAGCCAAATTTCAAAGTGTGATCCAGGGTCCAAGAATTTTAAAAACAAATTATTATTTTTTCTAATGAAATGGTAGATAATTTTTTTCTGAAGGTAAAAAACAAAAAGTACGAAATTTGATGGAAAATTGACGATATTATGCTCGCAATTTGATGTTTTAACGATATTTACCTTGGAATTTTGCCAATTTGACTCCCATTTTAGGCCAATTACATTTTCCAGTCCACCAAATTCTTAGCTATTTCACTAGTATTACTTATTCTTCGATTGACAAAGAAATTGCCCAGTAACTTTTAACTAAAAAATAAAGTGATCGGAAATTGGAATTTGGCAAAGTTAACCCAAAATTTAAAATATTCCAATTTAAAAATCCAAATCAATCAAGCATTCCTGGCACTATACTAACATTTCCTCTGTTATTGTTAATATTCACCACCCATCTTCACCCCATATAAGAGCATTGGTATAACTATACTTTTTAATTCCCCCTTTTCTTCCATGGACAAAGTTCTTTGCTCCACTGACCTCGGCACCACTCCCTTTTTCCCCCCAACTAGATTCACCCCCATCTTCATAGACCCATCTGCTGACACTTCCACCCAATTTTAAATCTAATACATTCACCTCCCCATACCCCTTTCCTCCAACGATATCCAATCATTCCTCCCCAATTTTTTTTTGTCCTCATCACCTTTCTCTTTCCTATACTATTCACTTTCAATTTTCTTCTTTCATACCCTACCAAACTCATCCACCAACCCTGCAACTACCTGGGGTCAACCTGGGGTATTCCCGGGATCAACGCCCTGGCCTGGTCCACGACAGGCCCCCCTTTCTCTTCAGAATTCTCAAAAGCAAGGAATCGCAAAAAAACTGGCAACTCCCACTTTGTGTTAGATTCTTTATCTCTAACCCCACACCCTTGCCAACACCCGGCATTCACTTTCTTCAACACTTTTTTAAATATTGAACAACCAGAGGACATCACACATCCTTTGTAAGGCCTACTTTTACTGGGAAAAAAACTCCCATTCTCCTACATACTCTAATTTTTGCCCACTATCCTCGTAAAACCTTTTTTCTGCCAATAACTTACCCCTATTCCATACATTTGCAACATCTGACATTGCCTCCCCCTCCACCCATCATACGCCTTTTTTCCCAAACCTAAACCCACAAAAATATCTTTACTCTTTCTA
>WNWK01029103.1:0-24728 GCA_009830355.1 Cherax destructor | reverse complement strand
ACCTCCTTAAAACCCTCGCACATCTTTCATGGGAGGCTGATCCTAGAACTCTCCTTCGCCTACATTCGGCCCTAATTTTATCGAAACTCGATTATGGTGACCAGATATATTCGGCAGCCTCTCCTGCCACTCTTTCCAGCCTTAATCCAATCCATCACCAGGGATTACGCTTATGCCTTGGTGCTTTTCGTTCTTCCCCAGTTGAGAGCCTCTATGTAGAAGCGAACATTCCATCCTTGTCCGATCGTCGTGATGCACATTGCATTCGCTATTATGTTCGCTCTCATGACCTCCGCAATCCTTCCATGTATAGGATTGTCACAGATGTTAGTAGACGCTTGTTATTTGTTCGTCACCTCTGTTTACATCGTCCCTTTTCTCTTCGTCTGCATTCACTCTTGTCTTCCCTTCAGCTTCCGCCTTTATATGTTCATGTGGCTTCACCCTTTCCTCTACCCCCTTGGGAAGTTCCTGATGTCCGTGTCTGTTCTATTCCTCTACCTTGCGCGAAAGCCCAACTACCTACAGCGGCTTCTCGCTCTTTCTTTCTAGACCATTTCCGTTCTCATTCCCATGCCATCGCAGTGTACACCGATGGTTCAAAGTCATCTGACGGCATCGGATTCGCAGCAGTGTTTCCGGACAGCGTCGTACGAGGCTAGCATATTTACGGCTGAATTGTATGCCATTCTTGTGGCACTTATCTGTATTGCATCTATGCCTGTATCACCATTTGTGGTCGTTTCAGACTCCCTTAGTGCTTTACAGGCTATCCGTAAAATTGATACACCTCACCCCCTAGTTCTTCGTATCCACCTTTGGTTACGCCGTATCTTTAGCAAGCATAAAGATATTGTCTTTTGTTGGGTCCCTGGTCATGTTGACGTACAGGGCAATGAACAGGCAGACACTGCTGCGCGGTCAGCAGTACATGACCTTCCAGTTTCATATAGAGGTGTTCCTTTCACGGACTATTTTGCGGTCATTGCTACCCACCTTCGCACCCGTTGGCAACAACGCTGGTCTGACCTGCTGAATAACAAACTTCATTCTATTAAACCGGTTATAGGTTTCTGGCCTTCTTCTTGTCACCAATGTCGGGTTGGAGACTACACTCTCCGTCTTCGCATCGGCCACACTCGTCTTACTCACGGGTATCTCATGGAAGGGTCCCTGTCCCTCTCTGTGAGCATTGTCAGGTTCCAGTGTCTGTTCGACATATTCTGCTGGACTGCCCACTCTATCAACGAGCACGCAGAATTTACCTCCAACGGCGTCTTCGCTCTGGCCCTTTCTTTACCTTCCCTTCTTGCAGATGGATCCTCCTTTAATCCTGACTCTCTTATTGACTTTTTGACAGAAACTGACTTACTACACAAACTCTGAAGATTATACCTCTAGCACCTCCCTCAGTCCCTTCTACCTCGATCTCTTGCTACCCTCCACCCCTGCACTATCCACCGTCATCTTGCACTCCATACCCTACTAATCGTCCATCTCCCTCTTACAACCCATTCTCCCTGCATCCTACAATAACCTGCAGCGCTGTATAACCCCTGTGGTTTAGCGCTTCTATTTGATTATAATAATAATTCAAAGAAGGCACTGCCGTGTCCTCTCTGTGTCAGTGACTACTGTCTGTAACCCTACTGTCCTTTCCCACAATCACTTTCTGTTTATTCATTGACAGTCGTTCACTACGACGTAAATTGAGCTCACACACACACACACACACACACACACACACACACACACACCACACACACACACACACACACACACACACACACACACACACACAATGGTAACTAACTAACTAACACACACACACACACATTAGTGCTTTTATTTTTACCTTCGCCGGGGGCACTGTAGTCTCTTTCGTCTGGTGGTTGCAGTCGCTGAAGGTACAAAGAAGATTCAATATCGACTTCCGTATGTTGGTGTCCCTCTGTGTTGACAAATCCAACTTTTGGAGACCAAAGACCCATCATGGTTGTGTAAGTCACTCTGTTAAGGCTGTCGTTCACCTTCAGGTTGCGGTAGTCGAGACGGTTATCAACCCAGACCATGTTGATCTCGTATGAGAGCTGCATTGTCATCTCTGTTGTGTAGACGGTGACGGACTCAATATTAATGTGTAGAGTTATGGGTAAACTTGAATCGTTCTTGTTACTATCCAGACGAGGTGACAGATCATTCCTGTAGTCTGCAGGCTGCCTGACAAGCTCACAGTCAGCCTCGTCGCTACGGTCCAGACAGTCATACTTTAAGTCACAGCGATTCTCGTGAGGGATACATGTCGCATCATCACAGGTATAACTGTTCGTGTTACAAGGCGTGAGAACGAAGGTCCGTGAACCTTCTGTTTGGCCACAAACTGTTGTCTCTAGATGCCAAACACGACGACCCATGGGCATGCCGAAAGGAGCGTTGGGGTCTAGCCTGGCTAGTGTCTTGTTTGTCACTACGTTGATCCACAGCCAGTCCTTACCTACCTTCCGGATGTAGTAATCTCCGTATCCTTTAAAATAAAGATCTCCCACATTCTCTTGGTAAGCGATGAAGTAAACATTGCGATCTTGCAGCTCACAGGTGCCCAGGAGGGACATGATTGGTAGGTCGGAGAATTCACACAAAGCACATATTGCATAGTGGATGCATTCAATGTCAGACAAACCTTTAGGTTCAATCTTTATGCAGTTCTCATAAAAAATACCATTTGGTTCCCCATCATTCCATATTAAGGGTGGAGCGAGGGCACTGTCATAGTGGGTCACCCATGTGCCCTCTATTTCGATGTCAGTAACTGGGCTCCATAAAACATTTTTACAAATGGCGCCTTGACCACGATAAAGCTGAACAGAAGTATTGAATAAAAAGTTAATTTGGTTCCAAGTTGTTGGGAGAGGCAGGTGAGTGCCCAGAGCCTCACATATATAGAATGCAGGACCTACTGTTACCGGAAATGTAAAGTAGATGGCGTCTGTTTTCTGATGACAGAAGTACTCTAAAGAAACCTGATACTCCGTGATGTTGTGCAGGTCCCACCCTGCCTCCCAGGACACGTAGTTACCCTGAGGGTCACTCCTGCAGGCAGCCATGTCCGCTATCACGCTCTCACTCAACACTGAGTCCCACACATTAACCTGCAGGTGTAAACAATGGAAAATTCAGCTGGATGTGTCAGGAAGACTCTTTTATGTTAATATATTTTCCAGAAAAAAACTACCTCACAAGAATCATAAGTATATAATGACTTGCTCAATGATTAATTAAAATCTTGAATTGTGTTAATGCTTAAATAATTGTGTTTTTGGCAGTACAGGTCACTCAAATCGAATTCAATGTCTCTAAAACAGCAACATTGTTCGATCCAAAGAAAGGGAGATCAGGTTTATTTTTTGGAATCAAAACCCGTCACCAGCGTCAATAAGTCTGTGGGGATTGGGGGGAAAGTTATCAATAACCCAGGGTCATTGACCTACGGGTGTGCAAGTGAGATGATATGTATTCCCAGAGCAGAATCAACACTATTTTTTTGGTACATAAAATTTGAGTTTCACTTGATGGTGGTGATATCTGAAGGCGCTGTCCCAGTGGAAGTTATTCAGGAGAACAGCAAGTAATGTACTGCACGTCCCGGCCAGGTCCATCCAACCTACCCAACATTCTCCACCTGACTCTCTATACACACTCAAGTACTCTTTACCCGGGTACATCTGTTTGTGACTTGATAAAGCTCACAGTGTGGGAGACAAGTAGATAATAAAGGACCGCTTTATAATGCATGTGTCTATTTTTCACATCTATACCTGAACTCTCATGAGCCGTGGCATCATTTGTGTTCAAAGACTTTGATACAATACTTCCTTGATCTCCTCAGTACCCGAGAAAATATTTCTACCCATAAAAATCAACAGAAGTTGTGGCCAACTTACTTTTATAAATAATATGAAATCTAATTCTAGACCCAGTAAAACAATGATTACTGAATAACTTAAAAGGGTTGAACACTTGTTCTGAATATAATAAACCTAATGAAAGAAAGTCAACTATATAAAATGAAGAACCACACTTTGTTATTATGTCTGTAAATCTTACCAATAATGTTATGACTGAAAAGAAGCTGGAAGTCATAGCACTAAGTGAAACAATGTGGGAGAACATCGATGTTGAGGAGTAAACATCGATGTTGAGGAGTAAACACAGGTAAATATGGAGGATGTGAGGAAACTATAGTTGTCAAAACTTTTGTAACCACCGGGAGTGCTCTCACCTGGGAGAGAGCTCCTCTAGCTCTCACCTGGGAGAGAGCTCCTCTAGCTCTCACCTGGGAGAGAGCTCCTCTAGCTCTCACCTGGGAGAGAGCGCCTCTAGCTCTCACCTGGGAGAGAGCTCCTCTAGCTCTCACCTGGGAGAGAGCGCCTCTAGCTCTCACCTGGGAGAGAGCGCCTCTAGCTCTCACCTGGGAGAGAGCTCCTCTAGCTCTCACCTGGGAGAGAGCTCCTCTAGCTCTCACCTGGGAGAGAGCGCCTCTAGCTCTCACCTGGGAGAGAGCGCCTCTAGCTCTCACCTGGGAGAGAGCGCCTCTAGCTCTCACCTGGGAGAGAGCTCCTCTAGCTCTCACCTGGGAGAGAGCGCCTCTAGCTCTCACCTGGGAGAGAGCGCCTCTAGCTCTCACCTGGGGAGAGCGCCTCTAGCTCTCACCTGGGAGAGAGCTCCTCTAGCTCTCACCTGGGAGAGAGCGCCTCTAGCTCTCCCCTGGGAGAGAGCGCCTCTAGCTCTCACCTGGGAGAGAGCGCCTCTAGCTCTCACCTGGGAGAGAGCGCCTCTAGCTCTCACCTGGGAGAGAGCGCCTCTAGCTCTCACCTGGGAGAGAGCGCCTCTAGCTCTCACCTGGGAGAGAGCACCTCTAGCTCTCACCTGGGAGAGAGCTCCTGCCTCACCTGGGACCCCTCCTCACCTGGGAGAGAGCCCTCTAGCTCTCACCTGGGAGAGAGCGCCTCTAGCTCTCACCTGGGAGAGAGCTCCTCTAGCTCTCACCTGGGAAGAGCGCCTCTAGCTCTCACCTGGGAGAGAGCGCGCTTAGCTCTCACCTGGGAGAGAGCGCCGTTTACTCTCACCTGGGAGAGACGTCGCTGTAGCTCCACCTGGGAGAGAGCGTCGCTGTAGCTCTCACCTGGGAGAGAGCGCCGCTGTAGCTCTCACCTGGGAGAGAGCGCCGCTGTAGCTCTCACCTGGGAGAGAGCGCCGCTGTAGCTCTCACCTGGGAGAGAGCGCCGCTTTAGCTCTCACCTGGGAGAGCGTCGCTGTAGCTCTCACCTGGGAGAGAACGCCGCTGTAGCTCTCACCTGGGAGAGAGCGCCTCTGTAGCTCTCACCTGGGAGAGAGCGCCGCTGTAGCTCTCATAGAGAGCACCACTCTGACCCACACGAGCGTAGTCGCCATAAATCTGATACTGAAACTTGTGAGTGAGTCCATAGATGAGCTCCCCGTTGATGAAGGTGTTGTACAGGTGGTTCAGGTGGTCGTAGGTGACGCACAGGTGGTACCACCTGACGACAAGAGAAAACAAACCACTTAATTTATTACCCTAATATATCAATTAAGCTTAATTAAAAAAAAATCATTTATACGATATTTTATTTGACTGTCGGCTGTATTGCAAACTTTTGAAAATCATTTATAAATATTACCTGGAAAGTCCCTAGACTCAAGATTTCTTGTCATATTGTTCCAATCAATTTGGCTAAGGTTAAAATCTCTGAATAAAACATATTCGTATCTAGAAGTTGACAGTGTTCCCCATCTAGGACTGGAGGTGTCTAGATCACACCTAAGATTAGCTTTTCACGTCCCTTGAGAAACTGTAGTATACCCAGGTCTGTTGCAGCCAATTTTATGTCTTATTTAACAGTTTATATATCTTACCTACATCACCACTCCACCTTTCCTGTGTGTGTGTGTGTGTGTGTGTGTGTGTGTGTGTGTGTGTGTGTGTGTGTGTGTGTGTGTGTGTGTGTGTGTGTGTGTGTGTGTGTGTGTGTGTGTGTGTGTGTGTGTGTGTGTGGCATTCAGCAGACATGTTCCTATCTTGCAAGTTGACCAGGTCTTTGTTACTGCAATAATATCTATGCTTCCTGTATATGCAATTAATCATAGCTCGTCTATATCATTTCTAGCGTTCCTACTATTAGTCAAGTAGACCTTGGCGAGTTAGTCACTCGCCTCCTAGACTCTCTTTGTTGATTAATTAGATTAGTAGCTATTATTGATTATTAGTAGCTATCTAATGAACTTATATGTTTTTTTTGAACATTTCCCTGGGGTATTTTGGAAATTTTTGTTTGTTTTTGTCCCTCGTGCTGCAACCTATTTGTTTCCCACATCCCCATATCCTTATCTTCTGTCAATTGAAAATCCTAGACAGCTCAGCGACGGCCCCCTCGACAGTTAGCTAACGTTACCACCGCAGCCCCAGAGAGATGCACCCCATCCTTGCATACATATTATGTTTGTCATAGAAATTATCCTGCTTGTCAATGAATGGTATTGCAAATTCTTGACGATACCTGTGTAGCCAGCAATTTTCATCGATTGTCCTAGACATCCATTCATTGCCCACTCCCCTTCTAGGCAAAATGTTATATATGGTCAAAATCTCTCTCTTAGACCTAATTAAATATATAGTTGCTCCGTAACTAACAGCTCCTGTCTCCTGCCCTTCACAGTATAATTTTCTTAAGTCCTGAGGCAGAAAATGGGCCTTGTTCCCATCACCTGACATGATATTATCCAACCTGTTGACAGTCACCAACACCAGCATCCTCTGTCAAGGACACCAATGGAAATAAGTAACTTTGTCTGACTTTCTTGGGTTATCCTGGAGGTTCTCTACACATATTCTGCTATGTATGATGATCTATATAACTATATTTGTGTATACTTGAATAAACTTACTAGTCATACCTTCCTATTCTTATTACAGAAGGCACGATAACCACTGGAGTACATTCCTCCCGGAGGATAAAAAAAAAAACTACCTTTAAGTCTGTTCTTTTAACTCTCCTCAGTTCATTATTTCTTCCATTAGTGGAATTCACTTCCTATTTATCACTGCTGCTAACCTCTTTCCTCCCACTATACCCAACTAATCTCACGTTCATTATTACACTTATCCAGGTGAATCTTTAATTTTCTATTTTCCCCTTGAAAAGTAGAACCTCTTTTAAGACCTCTTTTGACATTACAGAGGCAAGCAATACCAACACTATAATACTCTACACTAGTTCCCTAAGAACGGCTGCAGGTCAGGTAGCGTGACCTCTCGTGTCCACTGACCACTGGGGACGGGTTGTTGTGTTGATGTTGATGAATATATATCCTCCAGGAACGAAGACCAGACACTAGTCTTTGTCAGATGGTGACCCGTCACTGGCTCCTGGAGGAATGTCAGAGTTTGTACAAGTGATGTACCACTTACAGCCAGTGTGAACAATGATGTGATTCATACACACACAACCCGCACATATAAAAAGAGAGGAGCTTACGACGACGTTTCGATCCGACTTGGACCATTTACAAAGTCACACTAACACACAGGACAGGAAGAAGGGGTATTTATAGGCAGGCAGACAGGGAAGGGCACAAGAAAGAGATGGAGAGGTAATAATGGAGGAAGTAGTGGTAGTGCCCTCCCCTGTCTGCCTGCCTATAAATACCCCTTCTACCTGTCCTGTGTGTTAGTGTGACTTTGTAAATGGTCCAAGTCGGACCGAAACGTCGTCGTAAGCTCCTCTCTTTTTTATATGTGCGGGTTGTGTGTGTATTGTTCCAGTCACGGTATTGTACCTTTTTTGTTATTTATGTGATTCATCTACAGTTGTGACCGGGTGTTGAAGTGAGAATGGCTCATTACTTTGAAAATTGTTAAAGATTGTAACCAAGTATAGACGTGTAGATGGTTCATTAACTTGGCCATGATTGTGACCAGATCTACCTGGAGTTCATCACCTTTGTAACTTGTTCAGCTATCAAAACTCTGGGGCTCAGTCCCTGGACCCATTATGTACCTCTGTAATCTTTTGACTACCTTCACCATACACACAGAGCTGGTATGGAGTAGCAAAGGTGTTGGTGCAGGAGTCACCATTAAGTCTTTGGCATATCAAGGCTGGTGTTCTCGCTGGTATGAGGCACTCAACTCTCAAAAACTCTGTTCCATGTGAGCCATTCCTGGCACTCTGACTGGAGCCCGAGTGCCAGTCACTCAGAAGGTTCTCCGGGGATCTGGGGTTAAGTGCTTACCAATACTGCTACTATTACTACTACTACTAATAGTAATACTGCTACCACTACTGTTATTATTACTACTATTACTACCACTACTACTACTAATAATACTACAACTACTACTAATAATATTACTACAACTTCTTCTACTATTACTTCAACTACTTTTACTATTACTACTACTACTACTACTACTACAACTATTACTACTACTACCACTACTACTGTTACTACTACTGTTATTACTAATGCTACTACTAATACTATTACTACTGCTGCTACTACTATTGCTACTACTATTACTATTTCTGTTACTACTACTACTTGTGTGTAGACTAGAGGCAGTGTGTGTGACGGTTCACGACTGTGTAGGGTTAGTGATCTCTGTTTCAGTCCTGAAGTCGCCCTCTTAGCTCCTGAAATAAAAGGTACTCACCTGTATTCTTCACAGGAGACAGTATGAATGTGATAGACCGTGGCTTCACCTAGGCTCTCTCTCTCTGGGGCGGGAGTTACCTAACACCAGTGACCAGGTGCACACTCAGTGCAAATGGTATACTTACATGCAAGGTGTGAGCATGTGAGGTGTGAGCTGTGAGTGGACCTGAGAATACCTGTTTGGGGAGTCACGGGCCACGACCTTGTTTGTCTAAAGAGTTATTAGTTTGGTGGCTAAAGCTCTCGCTTCACGCACGGAGGGCCTGGGTTCGATTCCCGGAGGGGTGGAAACGTTTCGACGTGTTTCCTTACACCTGTTGTCCTGTTCACCTAGCAGCAAATAGGCACCTGGGTGTTAGTCGACTGGTGTGGGTCGCATCCTGGGGGACAAGATTGAGGACCCCAATGGAAATAAGACAGACAGTCCTCGATGACGCACTGACTTTCTTGGGTGGCTAACCCTCCGGGGTTAAAAATCCGAACAAAATCTTATCTTATCTTATCTCTTATCTTAAGAATTAAGTCTATGTACAGGAGCTGGTACCTAATAGTCGTCGTCTCCCCCCTTTCCTACATTTCCCCCACTGGGGGGCATAACGGTTCTGGGGAATCACAAAATTCCCCACAACTTCTACTACTACTCCTTCTACTACTACTACTACTACTACTATTACTACTACTACTACTACTACTACTACTACTACTACTACTACTACTAATAATAATAATACTGACCGGTGGGTGTGGAGTTTGTTCTTGAGGATGTGGTACTGCCAGTGTTGAGCGATGACTGCTCGGACACGGTTGAGCCACAGCTCTGGGAACCACAGTCATAAGTTATCATCGGAAATGTTTACTCTTCCTCAATTTCCCTGCCTCCCTTATTCTCCCTACCTCCTCTGATCTCCCTAGAGAGAGAGAGAGAGAGAGAGAGAGAGAGAGAGAGACAGACAGACAGACAGACAGATAGACAGACAGAGAGACAGAGACAGTACCTGACCAACCGGGCTGTGGCTCGTACGTCAGTTTGCGTGCGGCCAGCAGTAACAGCCTGGTTGATCAGACCCTGATCTACCACAAGGCCTGGTCTCAGACCGAGCCGCGGGGGCGTTGACCCCCGAAACCCTCTCCAGGTAAACTCCAGGTAAACCAGCATAACATAGGCAGTGCGTCCTGTGGTTAAGTTCACAACGCACTCACCTCGTACTGAGTGTCCCTGGTTCAATCCCCGGCACGGGTGGGAACATTTAACATGTTTCCTTATATCTGCTGTCCTTGTTCACCTAGCAGTAAGTAGGTACCTGGGTGTTAGTCATCTTATATCTGCTGTCCTTGTTAACCTAGCAGTAAGTAGGTACCTGGGTGTTAGTCATCTTATATCTGCTGTCCTTGTTCACCTAGCAGTAAGTAGGTACCTGGGTGTTAGTCATCTTATATCTGCTGTCCTGTTCACCTAGCAGTAAGTAGGTACCTGGGTGTTAGTCATCTTATACCTGCTGTCCCTGTTCACCTAGCAGTAAGTAGGTACCTGGGTGTTAGTCATCTTATACCTGCTGTCCCTGTTCACCTAGCAGTAAGTAGGTACCTGGGTGTTAGTCGACTGTTGTGGGTGGCATCCTGGACTTTGAAATGAGCTGATCTATCATCACTTCCTGACCTATCATCACTCCCTGACTTATCATCACTCTCCCTGACCTATCACACTTCTGACCTATCATCACTCCCTGACTATATCACTTCCCTGACTTCATCACTCTCCTGACCTATCACTTCCTGACTATCATCACTTCTGACTATATACTTTCCTGACTATCATACTCCTGACTATATACTTCTCTGACCTATCATCTACTCTCCTGACCTATCATCAATCCCTGACTTATCATCACTCTCCTGACCTATCATACTCTCCTGACCTATCACTCTCCTGACCTATCATCACTCTCCTGACCTATCCTAACTCTCCCTGTTCTATCATCACTCCCTGACCTATCATCACTTCTCCTGATCTATCATCACTCACCCTGACCTATCATCACTCTCCCTGACCTATCATCACTCTCCCTGACCTATCATCACTCCCTGACCTATCATCACTCTCCCTGACCCATCACTCTCCCTAACCTATCATCACTCTCCCTGACATATCACCCTCTTCCTGACTTCATCACTCTCCTGACCTATCATCACTCTCCCTGACCTATCATCACTCCCTGACTATCATCACTCTCCTGACCTATCTCACTCTCCTGACCTATCATCATTCCCTGACCTATCATCACTCCTGACCTATCATCACTTTCCTGACCTATCATCACTCTCCCTGACCTATCATCCTCTTTCCTGACTTCATCACTCTCCTGCCCTATCATAACTCTCCTGATCTATCATCACTCCTGACCTATTATCACTCGCTGACCTATCATCACTCTCCCTGATCTATCATCACTCACCCTGACCTATCATCACTCTTCCTGACCTATCATCACTCTCCCTGACCTATCATCACTCTCCCTGACCTATCATCACTCTCCCTGACCTATCATCACTCTTCCTGACCTATCATCACTCTCCCTGACCTATCATAACTCTCCCTGTTCTATCATCACTCCCTGACCTATCATCACTCTCCCTGATCTATCATCACTCACCCTGACCTATCATCACTCTTCCTGACCTATCATCACTCTCCTGACCTATCATCACTCACCCTGACCTATCATCACTCTTCCTGACCCATCATCACTCTCCCTGACCTATCATCACTCTCCCTGACATATCATCACTCTTCCTGACTTACCATCACTCTCCCTGACCTATCATCACTCTCCCTGACCTATCATCACTCCCTGACCTATCATCACTCTCCCTGACCTATCTTCACTCTCCCTGACCTATCATCATTCCCTGACCTATCATCACTCCCTGACCTATCATCAATCTTCCTGACCCCTCATCTCTTCCTGACCTATCATCACTCTCCCTGACCTATCATCACTCTTCCTGACCTATCATCACTCTCCCTGACCTATCATCACTCTCCCTGACCTATCATCACTCTCCCTGACCTATCATCACTCTTCCTGATCTATCATCACTCTCCCTGACCTATCATCACTCTCCCTGACCTATCACCTCACTCCTGACCTATCATCACTCTTCCTGACCATCATCACTCTCCTGATCTATCATCACTCTCCTGATCTATCATCACTCTCCTGACCTATCATCACTCCCTACTATCACTTCTGACTCATCACTCTTCCTGACCCATCATCACTCTCCCTGACCTATCATCACTCTCCCTGACCTATCATCACTCTTCCTGACCCATCATCACTCTCCCTGACCGATCATCACTCTTCCTGACCTATCATCACTCTACCTGACCTATCATCACTCTCCTGACCTATCATCCCTCCTGACCTATCTTCACTCCCTGACCTATCATAACTCTCCCTGACCTATCATCACTCTCCCTGACTTATCATCACTCACCCTGACCTATCATCACTCTCCCTGACCTATCTTCACTGTCCCTGACCTATAATCACTCTCCCTGACCTATCATCACTCCCTGATCTATCATCACTCTCCCTGACTTATCTTCACTCTCCCTAACCTATCATCACTCTCCTGACCTATCATCACTCTCCCTGACCTATCATCACTCCCTGACCTATCATCACTCACCCTTACCTATCATCACTCTCCCTAACCTATCATCACTCTCCCTGACCTATCATCACTCTCCCTGACCTATCATCACTCCCTGACCTATCATCACTCACCTTACCTATCATCACTCTCCCTGACCTATCATCCTCTCCTGACCTATCTTCACTGTCCTGACCTATAATCACTTCCTGACCTATCATCACTCCTGATCTATCATCACTCTCCTGACTTATCTTCACTCTCCTAACCTATCATCACTCTCCCTAACCTATTATCACTCTCCCTGACCTATCTTCACTCTCCCTGACCTATCATCACTCCTTGACCTATCATCACCCACCCTAAACTATTATCACTCTCCCTGACCTATCTTCACTCTCCCTGACCTATCATCACTCTCCCTGACCTATCATCACTCTCTCTGACCTATCATCCTCACCCTGACCTATCATCACTCTCCCTGACCTATCATCACTCCCTGACCTATCATCACTCTCCCTGACCTATCATCCCTCTCCCTGACCTATCATCAGTCTCCCTGACCTATCATCACTCTCCCTGACCTATCACCACTCTCCCTGACCTATCATAACTCTTCCTGACCTATCATCACTCTCCCTGACCTATCTTCACTCTCCCTGACTTATCACCAATCTCCCTGACCTATCATCACTCCCTGACCTATCATCACTCTCCCTGACCTATCATCACTCCCTGACCTATCATCACTCTCCCTGACCTATCATCACTCCCTGACCTATCATCACTCCCTTATCTATCATCACTCTCACTGATCTATCATCACTCTCTCTGACCTATCATCACTCCCTTACCTATCATCACTCCCTGACATATCATCACTCCCTTATCTATCATCTCTCTCCCTGACCTATCATCACTCTCCCTGACCAGGGGTAGCAATGATAAGTTCTTCGGAGGCTTCTTACTTTATTTGCAAAAATGTAAGGGTACACAGGCAGTGTGTTTGTGCCCATGGCCCGGGTGAGCCATGGGCCTGCGAGGGAGAGAGGAATATCCCTGTTGACTGAGTCAAGGCTGAGTGAGTGAGAGGGATTCAGGTGTGGGCAGACTGAAGTGGGTATTGGCTAGTGATGTATCGGATATTCGCATCCGCATCCGCATCTGTGGAACATCCGCCCAATTTCTTACATCCGTATCTGCATCCGCATCCGCATTTCACAGCAAACAGATATCCACATATACATCCGCATCAGCATCCCCGGAACATCCGCACAATTTCTTGCATCCGCATCCGAAATCCCCGGAACATCCGCACAATTTCTTACATCCACATCCGCATTCGCATCCGTAAAATGAGTAAGTAAGACATCCGTATACACATCCGCATACCGGATATCTAAATTTTCACATCCGATACATCCCTAGTATGGGCCTATAGGTGGCTGCACAAGCATGGTGTGAAACATGAACTCAGCTGGCAGACAGCATAGGCTGTCTATGCAGACAGTACAGACTGTCTACATAGGAACCAAATAATGGTGGTATGGGACTCCATCTTCAAACAGTTTAAAAAAAAGTTGTTTTTAGATAAGAATAAACTAACAGGTGTTGCATTGCTATCCATATGTAGAGTAAAACCAAGCTATTAAGACATCTTTTGAAGTCATGCTGGACCTAATAGGACTGGTGATGGAAATAAATGGTATAAAATACCAACACAATGGAAAAATAAACACATAAGCAGTATAATGTGATCCTTTATTGACAACTTTTCGCCCACGCAGTGGGCTTCATCAAGTCACAAACAGATCTGTTTGTGACTTGATAAAGCCAACTGTGTGGGCGAAACGTTGTCAGTAAAGGATTAGTGATGTATCGATATCCACATCCGCATCCGCGGAACATCCGCACACTTTCTTACATCCGCATCCGCAAAATAAGTAAGACATCCTCATACACATCCTCATCCGCGGATATCTAAATTTTCACATCCGATACATCTCTATAAATTATCACATTATACTGCTTATGTGTTTATTTTCCAGGACTGGTGATAATTTCCAGTCTGGTGAAGGGGGTATGGGCACATACCTCTCGTCTGACAAACTTAAAAGTGTGAAGTGGTAAGTGACCATCCCCCTCCCCCTTCCCTGAAAAACTTTTCTCTAAGGTAACAATTTTCACTATCACTTTTAGTCTTTTAAAAATAGGAAAATCAAAAAGACTGGATAAAATTCCATCCCTAAGCCAGCCATCGCAGTCTCCACAACAAACCTCCTTTGAGCTGTGAGTCAAGTTTATGCACAGTGTCCATCAGCTGGAAGAAGGTAGCACTTTGGTGCAGGAAGGAGATGTTGAAGCGAACACACAGAGTGACGGAGTCCAGCTTCCAGCTGCGGTCCAGTCTACCCTGGTACACCCCAGCTGTGTGCACACTCGCTACACCGTCCTGCTGCAGCTCCAGCACCTGGATCCCCATCCCACCTGCAAGGATAGAGTGGGATGGACGAAATATCTAGATGAGAACAAGGAAGGGAGAGTAATTGAGGGAATAGTAATATATTATGTTGAGTCTGCATAACCAGGCGCTTTCTATTATGTCAATAATGCATCAGTCGAAGGGTTTGGAATCGAACCCATGGTAAGTGGGTCTTAAAATTCACAGGCCAGTGCGTTAACCACTGGACCAGCTGACTAATAAGATTCGTCCAACTAGGTTTATTTCTATACACAATAGAGAGGTTAACATGGTGTATAGAAATATACCTAGCTGGATGAATTATATTAAACCCAGCTGGCCCAGTGGCCTCTTGAGTTTTAGGACCCATTACGATTTCGTGAGTCATGTCAATAATAGCAGCTTCTCTGTACCAGTTGAAGCACTTAGGTGAGTACAAGAAGCGCGTCTGTCTTGCGTTCAGCAGACGGAGGATCAAGCCTCCATTACGTCTTGCGCTGAATGACCCATGTGAGTTTAGCGCTAAATGTGTATTATTTATCCTTCTTCATAAACCTTGTCACTCCCTCTTTAATGGCGCTATATGACCCTAGTAGGTTTAGCGCTTCTCTTTGATAATAATAATAATAATAATAATAATAATATATCTGTACCAGTTGTAAATCATTCTTTATAAAGTTTATCAGATATTATCACATTTTTTTTTTTTTTTTTTTTTTTTTTTTTTTTTTTTTTTTTTTTTTTTTTTTTTTTTTTTTTTTTTTTTTTTTTTTTTTTTTTTTTTTTTTTTTTTTTTTTTTTTTTTTTTTTTTTTTTTTTTTTCCCCCCCCCCCCCCCCCCCCCCCCCCCCCCCCCCCCCCCCCCCCCCCCCCCCCCCCCCCCCCCCCCCCCCCCCCCCCCCCCCCCCCCCCCCCCCCCCCCCCCCCCCCCCCCCCCCCCCCCCCCCCAAGTCATCAACACCCAACACTTGTTCTTGACGGTACATGACCAAGTCTCAACACCCAACACTTGTTCTTGACGGTACATGACCAAGTCATCAACACCCAATACTTGTTCTTGACGGTACATGACCAAGTCATCAACACCCAATACTTGTTCTTGACGGTACATGACCAGGTCATCAACACCCAACACTTGTTCTTGACGGTACATGACCAAGTCATCAACACCCAACACTTGTTCTGACGGTACATGACCAGGTCATCAACACCCAACACTTGTTCTTGACGGTACATGACCAAGTCATCAACACCCAACACTTGTTCTTGACGGTACATGACCAAGTCATCAACACCCAACACTTGTTCTTGACGGTACATGACCAAGTCATCAACACCCAATACTTGTTCTTGACGGTACATGACCAAGTCATCAACACCCAACACTTGTTCTTGACGGTACATGACCAAGTCATCAAAACCCAATACTTGTTCTTGACGGTACATGACCAGGTCATCAACACCCAACACTTGTTCTTGACGGTACATGACCAAGTCATCAACACCCAACACTTGTTCTTGACGGTACATGACCAAGTCATCAACACCCAATACTTGTTCTTGACGGTACATGAAAAAGTCATCAACACCCAATACTTGTTCTTGACGGTACATGACAAAGTCATCAACACCCAATACTTGTTCTTGACGGTACATGACCAAGTCATCAACACCCAATACTTGTTCTTGACGGTACATGACCAAGTCATCAACACCCAATACTTGTTCTTGACGGTACATGACCAGGTCATCAACACCCAACACTTGTTCTTGACGGTACATGACCAAGTCATCAACACCCAACACTTGTTCTTGACGGTACATGACCAAGTCATCAACACCCAACACTTGTTCTTGACGGTACATGACCAAGTCATCAACACCCAACACTTGTTCTTGACGGTACATGACCAGTCATCAACACCCAACACTTGTTCTTGACGGTACATGACCAAGTCATCAACACCCAACACTTGTTCTTGACGGTACATGACCAAGTCATCAACACCCAACACTTGTTCTTGACGGTACATGACCAGGTCATCAACACCCAACACTTGTTCTTGACGGTATATGACCAAGTCATCAACACCCAACACTTGTTCTTGACGGTACATGACCAGGTCATCAACACCCAATACTTGTTCTTGACGGTACATGACCAAGTCATCAACACCCAATACTTGTTCTTGACGGTACATGACCAAGTCATCAACACCCAATACTTGTTCTTGACGGTACATGACCAAGTCATCAACACCCAATACTTGTTCTTGACGGTACATGACCAAGTCATCAACACCCAATACTTGTTCTTGACGGTACATGACAAAGTCATCAACACCCAACACTTGTTCTTGACGGTACATGACCAAGTCATCAACACCCAACACTTGTTCTTGACGGTACATGACAAAGTCATCAACACCCAACACTTGTTCTTGACGGTACATGACCAAGTCATCAACACCCAATACTTGTTCTTGACGGTACATGACCAAGTCATCAACACCCAACACTTGTTCTTGACGGTACATGACCAAGTCATCAACACCCAACACTTGTTCTTGACGGTACATGACCAAGTCATCAACACCCAACACTTGTTCTTGACGGTACATGACCAGGTCATCAACACCCAACACTTGTTCTTGACGGTACATGACCAAGTCATCAACACCCAACACTTGTTCTTGACGGTACATGACCAAGTCATCAACACCCAATACTTGTTCTTGACGGTACATGACCAAGTCATACCCCAATACTTGTTCTTGACGGTACATGACCAAGTCATCAACACCCAATACTTGTTCTTGACGGTACATGACCAAGTCATCAACACCCAATACTTGTTCTTGACGGTACATGACCAAGTCATCAACACCCAATACTTGTTCTTGACGGTACATGACAAGTCATCAACACCCAACACTTGTTCTTGACGGTACGACAAGTCATCAACACCCAACACTTGTTCTTGACGGTACATGACCAAGTCATCAACACCCAACACTTGTTCTTGACGGTACATGACCAAGTCATCAACACCCAATACTTGTTCTTGACGGTACATGACCAAGTCATCAACACCCAACACTTGTTCTTGACGGTACATGACCAAGTCATCAACACCAATACTTGTTCTTGACGGTACATGACCAAGTCATCAACACCCAATACTTGTTCTTGACGGTACATGACCAAGTCATCAACACCCAACACTTGTTCTTGACGGTACATGACCAAGTCATCAACACCCAACACTTGTTCTTGACGGTACATGACCAAGTCATCAACACCCAACACTTGTTCTTGACGGTACATGACCAGGTCATCAACATCCAATACTTGTTCTTGACGGTACATGACCAAGTCATCAACACCCAATACTTGTTCTTGACGGTACATGACCAAGTCATCAACACCCAACACTTGTTCTTGACGGTACATGACCAGTCATCAACACCCAACACTTGTTCTTGACGGTACATGACCAAGTCATCAACACCCAACACTTGTTCTTGACGGTACATGACCAAGTCATCAACACCAACACTTGTTCTTGACGGTACATGACCAAGTCATCAACACCCAACACTTGTTCTTGACGGTACATGACCAAGTCATCAACACCCAACACTTGTTCTTGACGGTACATGACCAGGTCATCAACACCCAACACTTGTTCTTGACGGTACATGACCAAGTCATCAACACCCAACACTTGTTCTTGACGGTACATGACCAGGTCATCAACACCCAACACTTGTTCTTGACGGTACATGACCAGGTCATCATAACATTACAAATTTATTATTTTCGAGAATAATATTCACACAGTGATGTGAGAGGTGACTCAGTCCTCTTGCTGCTGCCAGCACTCTGAGTAGCAGCAGCAGCACTCTGAGTAGCAGCAGCAGCACTCTGAGTAGCAGCAGCAGCACTCTGAGTAGCAGCAGCAGCACTCTGAGTAGCAGCAGCAGCACTCTGAGTAGCAGCAGCAGCACTCTGAGTAACAGCAGCAGCAGCAGCAACAGCAGCAGTACTCTTAACTTTATATAGACCCATTCCTAATTTTGGTTTATCTGTGATAAATTGAGAAAGTTTTTTATATTTTGCCTTTTACTCTGAACACTGGTGTGTCCCACCAGCAGAAGGCAGCCATTGTTATTGCAGTGTGTGTGGCTTCCAAGTTGACTAGTTCCTTGTGGCTATTAATAGTGCAAGCCGGACCGAAACGTCGTCATAAGTCTGAGTCTCCTATGTGTGGGTTATCTGTGTATTATTACACAGACTTTCTAAGATGGGAGTCAGAACGCGGGAACTTGGTTAGGAGAAAAAGTAGTTCCCAGAGAAGGGTTCTGTACCCTGTGGAGGGTTCTGTACCTTGAGGAGGGTTCTTGGCAGCTCGGGGGTTATTGTAAGTGTCGCTGTGCCTGTGGCTCCAAGAGAATAAGGTCCTCAAAGACCCCAATGGAAATAAGTCACTTTGACTTTTTTGGGTTATCCTAGGTAATTTACACTTTGTATGATAATTGTACTTATATGTAGCTGTGCCTAAACTTACTAATGACTCGGTCATCCTTCAGTTGCTAAAATAAGAGAAGAGACACCAAATATCCATTTTAAACCTACTACTATAGGTACTATTTTCTTGAAGCCACGTCTTACACTGCCTGATATACAGCACTAAGATGGCACCTCCTGAACACACTGTGCAAGGCTTGGCAAAGCTCCTCTGCCGCCGTCCTACAGCTAATAATGTCTGCATCATGAACACCAGGTGTCATACATCTCCAGTCGCTGCTTCTGAACCCAGCAGCAACCCCCCAGAAGTTCACCCAAACGATCACTCCAGGTCTCACTGCATGATTACATCACAAGCCCTGAGATGACCCCAGGTTCAATAGGCTGGAGTAACACATCCACCTCAACAATACCAGTGTAAATACATCCACTACAACACTACCAGTGTAAATACATCCACTACAACACTACCAGTGTAAATACATCCACCACAACACTACCAGTGTAAATACATCCACTACAACACTACCAGTGTAAATACATCCATTACAACACTACCAGTGTAAATACATCCACTACAACACTACCAGTGTAAATACATCCACTACAACACTACCAGTGTAAATACATCCACCACAACACTACCAGTGTAAATACATCCACTACAACACTACCAGTGTAAATACATCCATTACAACACTACCAGTGTAAATACATCCACTACAACACTACCAGTGTAAATACATCCACTACAACACTACCAGTGTAAATACATCCACTACAACACTACCAGTGTAAATACATCCACTACAACACTACCAGTGTAAATACATCCACTACAACACTACCAGTGTAAATACATCCACTACAACACTACCAGTGTAAATACATCCATTACAACACTACCAGTGTAAACATCCACCACAACACTACCGTGTAAATACATCCACTACAACACTACCAGTGTAAATACATCCACTACAACACTACCAGTGTAAATACATCCACCACAACACTACCAGTGTAAATACATCCACTACAACACTACCAGTGTAAATACATCCACCACAACACTACCAGTGTAAATACATCCACTACAACACTACCAGTGTAAATACATCCATTACAACACTACCAGTGTAAATACATCCACTACAACACTACCAGTGTAAATACATCCACTACAACACTACCAGTGTAAATACATCCACCACAACACTACCAGTGTAAATACATCCACTACAACACTACCAGTGTAAATACATCCATTACAACACTACCAGTGTAAATACATCCACTACAACACTACCAGTGTAAATACATCCACTACAACACTACCAGTGTAAAACATCCACTACAACACTACCAGTGTAAATACATCCACTACAACACTACCAGTGTAAATACATCCACTACAACACTACCAGTGTAAATACATCCACTACAACACTACCAGTGTAAATACATCCATTACAACACTACCAGTGTAAATACATCCACCACAACACTACCAGTGTAAATACATCCACTACAACACTACCAGTGTAAATACATCCACTACAACACTACCAGTGTAAATACATCCACTACAACACTACCAGTGTAAATACATCCACTACAACACTACCAGTGTAAATACATCCACTACAACACTACCAGTGTAAGTGGTAATTTGTGAAAGCCTCTTGTGATTGGCTTCAGATCTTCAGTGGAAATATTTAACCACATCAAAAACTTCTACCAGACTCTCTACTATGCCTCTTGAGTGTGTCGAGGCAGAGGCCTGCCTTTGTAGGATACAGGGATACCTTTGTTGAATCACGCAGACATAAACACATCTAGTTAAGGTTGTATCAGTGAGTGCTAGAACATTCAGTGCTAGGACGTCCAGTGCTAGAACATTCAGTGCTAGGACGTCCAGTGCTAGAACATTCAGTGCTAGGACGTCCAGTGCTAGGACGTCCAGTGATAAGACGTCCAGTGCTAGAACATTCAGTGCTAGGACGTCCAGTGCTAGAACATTCAGTGATAGGACGTCCAGTGCTAGAACATTCAGTGATAGGACGTCCAGTGCTAGAACATTCAGTGGTAGGACGTCCAGTGCTAGAACATTTAGTGCTAAGACGTCCAGTGCTAGAACATTCAGTGCTAGGATGTCCAGTGCTAGAACATTCAGTGCTAGGACGTCCAGTGCTAGAACATTCAGTGCTAGGACGTCCAGTGCTAGAACATTCAGTGCTAGGACGTCCAGTGCTGGAACATTCAGTGCTAGGACGTCCAGTGCTAGAACATTCAGTGCTAGGACGTCCGGTGCTAGAACATTCAGTGCTAGGACGTCCAGTGCTATAACATTCAGTGATAGGACGTCCAGTGCTAGAACATTCAGTGCTAGGACGTCCAGTGCTAGAACATTCAGTGATAGGACGTCCAGTGCTAGAACATTCAGTGATAGGACGTCCAGTGCTAGAACATTCAGTGCTAGGACGTCCAGTGCTAGAACATTCAGTGATAGGACGTCCAGTGCTAGAACATTCAGTGATAGGACGTCCAGTGCTAGAACATTCAGTGCTAGGACGTCCAGTGCTAGAACATTTAGTGCTAGGACGTCCAGTGCTAGAACATTCAGTGCTAGGATGTCCAGTGCTAGATCATTCAGTGCTAGGATGTCCAGTACTAGAACATTCAGTGCTAGGACATCCAGTGCTAGAAAATTCAGCGCTAGGACGTCCAGTGCTAGAACATTCAGTGCTAGGACGTCCAGTGCTAGAACATTCAGTGCTAGGACGTCCAGTGCTAGAACATTCAGTGCTAGGACGTCCAGTGCTAGAACATTCAGTGCTAGGACGTCCAGTGCTAGAACATTCAGTGCTAGGACGTCCAGTGCTGGAACATTCAGTGCTAGGACGTCCAGTGCTAGAACATTCAGTGCTAGGACGTCCGGTGCTAGAATATTCAGTGCTAGGAGGTCCAGTGCTGGAACATTCAGTGCTAGGACGTCCAGTGCTAGAACATTCAGTGCTAGGATGTCCAGTGCTAGGACGTCCAGTGTTAGAACATTCAGTGGTATCACGTCCAGTGCTAGAACATTTAGTGCTAGGACGTCCAGTGCTAGAACATTCAGTGCTAGGATGTCCAGTGCTAGAACATTCAGTGCTAAGACGTCAAGTGCTAGAACATTCAGTGCTAGGACGTCCAGTGCTAGAACATTCAGTGCTAGGACGTCCAGTGCTGGAACATTCAGTGCTAGGACGTCCAGTGCTAGAACATTCAGTGCTAGGACGTCCGGTGCTAGAACATTCAGTGCTAGGACGTCCAGTGCTAGAACATTCAGTGCTAGGACGTCCAGTGCTAGAACATTCAGTGCTAGGATGTCCAGTGCTAGAATATTCAGTGCTAGGAGGTCCAGTGCTGGAACATTCAGTGCTAGGACGTCCAGATCTAGAACATTCAGTGCTAGGATGTCCAGTGCTAGAACATTCAGTGCTAGGACGTCCAGATCTAGAACATTCAGTGCTAGGATGTCCAGTGCTAGAACATTCAGTGCTAGGACGTCCAGATCTAGAACATTCAGTGCTAGGACGTCCAGATCTAGAACATTCAGTGCTAGGATGTCCAGTGCTAGGACGTCCAGTGCTAGAACATTCAGTGCTAGGACGTCCAGTGCTAGGACGTCCAGTTTGCATCCATTCATAGCACTGAGAATCAGCTTATATAAGAAACGCAATGCATTTTATTTTGCCATATCTCTTTTCACCTTGGGCGGTGGACAGGGAATACAATAATAATAATAATAATAATAATAATAATAATAATAATAATAATAATAATAATAATAATAATAATAATAATAATAATAAAATATGCTCTCACCTTGTATTAGGAAGAGGTAGGTGGGCAGAAGCAGGGAGCAGCCACTGAGGAGAGTGGTCCTACCCAGCAGGCAACACACAGCACTGACCAGCAGGCAACACACAGCACTGACCAGCAGGCAACACACAGCACTGACCAGCAGGCAACACACAGCCCCTAACCAGCTCACATACCATCCTGCTGTTAAACTCTTAGTTTTATGATACATTACAATATAAATACATGAGGGCCTCGTTTATACAGCAGGTTCCGGGTTTCTGCTGTAAAGCGAAAATCCTGTAAAGTGAATCACAGCCTTTTTCACTTTCAAATGCAAAGTAAAACCCTGCTATCATGTTTACACTATCATATATTAAGTGAACAATATAGCTGTTCCTAAAAAAAGGCATATACAGTACACACATTACTTAACTTAAAATATCTTCGTCCTTAGCATATAGTGAGTGGTTATTACAGTGTAGTGTATTAAAAATTATATAAAAAAATAATGCTCCATAGTTCAGGGTTGAAATTGAAACCGGAACTATAATTTTTTAATACACTTCACCGTAATAGTGGTGGGGTATATTTACTGCAGGAAGTCTGAATAAATGAAAACTGGGATATAATTGAAAACTGCTGTATTAGTGAAACACTAAAGCAATGCGCTGTAAAGCGGGACCTGCCTGTATTGGGAGTCCTGAAATAATTTAATTAATAATATAATAATAATGTATTAGGAGTACACTATACATGATGAACATCCTGTCGTTACCAGCTCAAAATATGTTTACATTACTCACTGCATTAATTTTTTTCCTCAATATATTTGATAACAATGAAAGTTCCTTAAAAATTTCAACACTCAGGTGATTTTCAGAAATAAAAGAAATATTTTAAATCGCGTGAAACACCGGGCAGCTCTGTGTGACCCTTGTGTGACCCTTGTGTGACCCTTGTGGGGCCATCGGCAAGAATTGGGGACCAGGAAATGAGTGAATACAATAGGTATCTGGAAGTGTTCAGATCCATATTAATCCAGCCATAATAAGGCTGATAATGAAGATAATTCTGGACGTGGTGATTGGACGACATTTTGGTCATCGTGTGTCTGCAGTAATTTAATTTCCCTCCTTAAATATGGTATCAACTCATCATTAGGTAAGGTATCTAATATTTAGCACACCTGCCTGCTAGGGAGGCGCTAGGCTGTATCACTAACATAATAACTTGGTAAGTAATGAGGGTTCTACCTGTATGTACACTCAAGTTTTATAATATAAATACTTGGAATAAAATGTAAATCGTGGACCAACAAACTACTTAGTGTAATCAAGTCAATAATAATTTTACACAGTCCACAACCTAACTTACCAATGTTACTGGTTTTATTTTGTTATAATCACTCTGGAACTATATGTTCCTAATTGAAGGTGCAGATGGTGTGAGTGTGGCAGTGGGGTGGGTAGCGAAGGTGATGCGACCCACTGTAGCTAAAG
>WNWK01029102.1:0-24729 GCA_009830355.1 Cherax destructor | reverse complement strand
TCAAATGTTACAAAAGTGTCTCATTCTTCAACTCGTCATTTTTTCTAAACGATTTACATTATCTGTCAAACAAAATCTTGGAATCTTAAAACAAGTAATTCTTCAAAGCTTTGCCTATTTATAAACATGACCAATTTACACAAATTGTATTATTTCCACTGATGACTACACCTCCTCTTGCTTCAACTTACCTGTCTGCAATATATATGCAGCTTCACCTCGCACATGATGTATTTTTCTCAACATTGATGGGCTAAACACATCAACTCCAGGCTGTGGGACTGACTACTTCAAACTCCTTCTCAGCTTCCATCCTTCTTTTCACTAATGGACTGAAGAAACATTTCAATAATAAACATTCCCAAATGTGGCACAAGTGTCTCATTCTTCAACATTACAAGGAAATTCATTAAAATAGGTGAGACCATTTACTTGAAAGATGTGAAGAGTAATAATGGGAAAAAAACTTCCTCAAGGGTAAAGGCACCAATCTAGTCCCATAAGAACCTGATCTTACTCATGGGTAGCAGGGAATGAGCCTACAGTGGTATTACAGTGGTTTTATTCTATTATGATGGCAGTAGCAAATAAGAATGATTCATTACAGATGCACTTATAAGTGTAGGATTCTCTGACTTTAAACTCTGTTTTGTTCCACCCATGAGATGTCTCCTAATAGATCTGTGCAAGATGGGAAATTTTGGTGTCGCCTCAGTTCCCAGATTTTTTTTTGTGTTCTCGGACGCTTGTAAAAATTTCCTCCTGTTTCTCCAACATGGATCTTGTTTCACCCTCTGCATGGTATTGTATACATGCTTGCTTCACTGTTTAGTTTCTAAAGGGGGATTTTTTTTTCTGGTGAAGTCTTTGATGTAAGACGGGGCCCTGTTAGCTACGCAGTTGTTTCTTTAAAGGTCTCTCTGATGTTGTTGGCTCTTCTCCTCCAGGTAGGGAAATTGGAATCTGGGGTTTCCCAAATGGTGGCATTTTTGGGCCCAAAATTTGGGTGTTTCCATAGCTATGCATTTGCAATCTTGTATGAAGTAGGGAGTCCCAAAATTTTAAACGTATGAAGGCATGGGTGGGTAATGTATTTTTTCTCCTAATAATTCAGGACTGGATATATGGATAACTGTAAAAAAATTACCACGCCTTTCTTCGTGGGAGTGCCGTAGTGTGAGTAGAAATAAGTAAGGTTATCTTTAAAGAATAAAAAGTTATCCTTACTTCTTGGTTTTTGTAGACTCAGAAAGAGAGTGTGTTCGGGGACCTTTATAGAACATCAAGAAATGTTAGTTTGCCATCGCTTCATAGTTCAGGAGAAATTTTGAAAGTAGGTGAGGCAGACGGGAAGGGTTTCTGTCTGTTGCCGGTGGATGGGGGATCAAGCCTCCACGATGTCTTGCGCTAGTGCCCCAAATGGGTTTTAGCGTTTAACATACAAAAACCCTTTTACTCCACATTTGGTAATGGGGTTTTGCGAAGGAAGACACCACTACAACCACAAGTGTCTTGGAAAAAATGTGAGACCTACTTCCTGCTGGCCCCCTGTGGCAGTGACATGCCCCGGGGACCCACTCCTGCTTTTCCTTTTTTCCCCGGGGGCAGGGCATGCCCAGTGAGACCCACTCCCTGGGTGTTCTCTCTGTGGCAGTGACATGCCCTGTGAGACCAGGTAGAAAGGTAAAAGACAGGTACAAGGCCAGGGGAAAAGGACACACAAAAAATTAGGCCCGTCAAATTTTTTGAGCCCGGAAACGAGCCCAAGATCGAGGCCACCATTTTCTAAAACAGGGTTGGGAAGAGGTCACATTCACCAGCAGGTACAAGATAAAAAGAGACGGAAGGAATACGGGAAACGGGGCTGGGGAAAAAAACCGTTTTGGGGGGGTTTAAAAGGAAAGCGGGTATAAGGGAAAGAGAAAAAAGGGACACAGTAAAGAACACAGTACAGGAACAACAGTAATGAGATACAAGAGACAAAATAATAAACAGAGGACAAGAGAACATACGAGACAGAGGAATACGAACAGCAGGACAGGAGTTTTCAGACCACGGTAAAGTCAGGTACAAGAGACAGCATGTAAAAGAACAGCAGGTACAAGAGACAGAAGGTAAAAAGAACAGCAGGTACAAGAGACAGCGGGTACAAGAGAAAGCAGGAAATAAAGACAGAGGATAAGAGACGCAGTACAAGAACAACAGATACAAGAGATTACAGCAGGATAAACAGGGATAGAGACAGCGGACATGAAGCAATACAAGAACAGCAGGTACTAGAGACACGGACAAGAACAGCATTTAAATGAGACAGCAGGTACAAGAGAGAGCAGGTAAAGAGACAGCAGGTACAAGAAAGCAGGTACGAACAGCAGGTACTAGAGACAACAGGTACAAGAGACAGCAGTACAAGAGACATCAGGTACAAGAGACAGCAGGTACAAGAACAGCAGGTACAAGGGCAAGTACGAGACAGCAGGTACAAGAGAGCGGGCAAGGAAAAGGGGAGACAGCAGGTACAAGAGACAGCAGGTACAAGAGACAGCAGGTACAAGAGAACAGTACAGAGACAGCAGGTGCAAGACAGCAGGTAAAAGAGACAGCAGGTACAAGACACAGCAGTACAAGGCAGGTACTAGAGACAGCAGGTAAACGGTACAAGAGACAGCAGGTACTAGAGAAGCAGGTACATACACAGCAGGTACAAGAGACAGCAGGTACAAGAGACAGCAGGTACAAGAGAAGCAGAACAAGAGACTATCAGAGACAGAGTACAAGAGACAGCAGACAAGACACAGCAGTACAAGAGACAGCAGGTTCAGAGACAGCAGGTACAAGAGAAAGCAGGTACAAGAGACAGCAGGTACAAGAGACAGCAGGTACTAGAGACAGCAGGTACAAGAGACAGCTACAAGAGACAGAGTACAGAAGAGCAGATCAAGAGACAGCAGTACAAGAGACAGCAGGTACAAGAGACAGCAGGTACAGAGAGAGTACAAGAGACAGCAGGTACTAAGAGACAGCAGTACTATAGACAGCAGGTACAAGAGACAGCAGGTACTAGAACGAAAATAGACAGCAGGTACTAGAGACAGATACGAACAGCAGGTACAAGAGACAGCAGTACATAGAGACAGCAGGTACAAGAGACAGCAGGTACAAGAGACCGGAACTAGAGACAGCAGGTACAAGAGACAGCAGGTACTAGAGACAGCAGGTACAGAGACAGCAGGTACAAGAGACAGCAGGTACAAGAGGAGCAGGTACAAGAACAGCAGGTACTAGAGACAGCAGGTACAAGAGACAGCAGGTACAAGAGACAGCAGGTACTAGAGACAGCAGGTACAAGAGACAGCAGGTACAGAGACAGCAAGGTACAAGAGACAGCAGGTACAGAGAGAGCAGGTACAAGAGCAGGTACAAGAGACAGGTACAAGAGACAGCAGGACAAGAGACAGCAGGCATAGAGACAGCAGGTACAAGAGCAGCAGGTACAAGAGACAGCAGGTACAAGAGACAGCAGGTACAAGAGACCGCAGGTACAAGAGACAGCAGGTACTAGAGACAGCAGGTACAAGAGACAGCAGGTACAAGAGAGCAGGTACAAGACACAGCAGGTACAAGAGACAGCAGGACAAGAGACAGCAGGTACAAGAGAAGCAGTACAAGAGAGAGCAGGTACAAGAGCAGGTACAAGAGAGAGCAGGACAAGAGACAGCAGGTACAAGAGACAGCAGGTACTAGGACAGCAGGTACAAGAGACAGCGGCACAAGAGACAGCAGGTACAAGAGACAGGACAAGATACAGCAGGTACAAGAAACAGCAGGTACAAGAGACAGCAGGTACAAGAGACAGCAGGTACAAGAGACAGCAGGTACAAGAGACAGCAGGTACTAGAGACAGCAGGTACAAGAGACAGCAGGTACAAGAGACAGCAGTCAGAGACAGCAGGAAGACAGCAGGTACAAGAGACAGCAGGTACAGAGACAGCAGGTACCAGAGACAGCAGGTACAAGAGACAGCAGGTACTAGAGACAGCAGGTACAAGAGACAGCAGGTGCAAGATACAGCAGGTAAAAGAGACAGCAGGTGCAAGAGACAGGTACAAGAGACAGCAGTACAAGAGACAGCAGGTACAAGAGACAGCAGGACAAGAGACAGCAGGTACAAGAGACAGCAGGTCAAGAGACAGGTACAAGAGACAGCAGGTTCAAAGAGACAGCAGGTACAAAGAGAGACAGGACTAGAAGACAGAGAGAGCATATAGAGACAGCAGGTACAAGAGACAGCAGGACAAGAGACAGCAGGTACAAGAGACAGCAGGTACAAGAGACAGAGGTACAAGAGACAGCAGGTACAAGAGACAGCAGGTACTAGAGACAGCAGGTACAAGAGACAGCAGGTACTAGAGACAGCAGGTACAAAAGACAGCAGTAAAAGAGACAGCAGGTACTAGAGACAGCAGGTACTAGAGACAGCAGGTACTAGAGACAGAGGTACAAAGAACAGGTACAAGAGACAGCAGGTACAAGAGACAGCAGGTACAAGAGACAGCAGCAAGAGACAGCAGGTACTAGAGACAGCAGGTACTAGAGACAGCAAGGTACAAGAGACAGCAGGTACAGAGACAGAGGTACAAGAGAAGCAGGTACAAGAGACAGCAGGTACTAGAGACAGCAGGCACTAGAGACAGCAGGTACTAGAGACAGCAGGTACAAGAGACAGCAGGTACTAGAGAGACAGCAGGTACTAAAGACAGCAGGTACTAGAGACATCAGGTACTAGAGACAGCAGGTACAAGAGACAGCAGGTACTAGAGACAGCAGATACAAGAGACAGCAGGTACTAGAGACAGCAGGTATTAAGGGTCGGGAACCTCTCAGTATTTGGTCGAAAGTTCCGTTCAGGAGAAAAATTTCTGACTTAATGAACTGTAATGTGTCTGGTGAAACACACACACACACACACACACACACACACACACACACACACACACACACATACCCCCAGACTACGGTTTTAGAAAAGAATTTAAAAGGTTTGGTATACAAATGCAGATGGTATAACAAATAAATGTGAGGAGTGGCATGAAAGAATAAAGGAGACATCCCCAGACATAATAGCACTCACAGAAACGAAACTCACCAGGATGATAACAGATGCAATCTTCCCACCCGGATATCAAATCCTCAGGAAAGATAGAGGAGCAGAGGGGAGGAGGAGTTGCACTGCTCATTAAGAACAGGTGGGGATTTGAGGAAGTGGAAGGAATGGATGGAATGGGTGAAAGGGACTACATAGTAGGAACAATTCAGTCTGAGGGCCATAAGGTGATAATTGCTGTAATGTACAACCCGCCACAGAACTGCAGGAGGCCAAGAGAAGAATACGACGAGAGCAACAGAGCAATGGTAGACACACTAGCCGAGGTAGCCAGAAGAGCCCACATGGGGAGAGCAAAGTTACTAGTTATGGGTGATTTCAATCACAAAGAGATTGATTGGGAAAACCTAGAGCCCCATGGGGGTCCTGAATCATGGAGAGCCAAGATGATGGATGTGGTACTGGAAAACCTCATGCATCAACATGTTAGAGACACTACCAGAGAGAGAGGTGGGGATGATCCAGCAAGACTGGACCTAGTATTCACCTTGAGTAGTTCGGACATCGAGGATATCACGTATGAAAGGCCCCTTGAGCTAGTGATCATTTGGTTCTGTGTTTTGATTATATAGTTGAGATACAAGTGGAGAGGGGAGCAGGAATAGGAAGGAGAAACGAAACTACAAAAGGGGGACTACACAGGCATGAGGAACTTCCTACAAGACGTTCAGTGGGAGAGAGAATTGGCAGGAAAACCAGTAAAAGAAATGATGGAATATGTGACAACCAAATGCAAAGAGGCAGAGGAGAGGTTTGTCCCCAAGGGAAACAGAAGTAATGGGAAGACCAGAACGAGTCCTTGGTTCACCCAGAGGTGTAGGGAGGCAAAAAGTAAGTGTAATAGAGAATGGAAAAGTACAGAAGACAAAGGACCCAGGAAAATAAAGAGATTAGCCGAAGAGCCAGAAACGAATATGCACAGGTAAGAAGGAGGCTCAGCGACAATATGAAAATGATATAGCATCAAAAGTCAAGTCTGACCCGAAGCTGTTGTATAGCCACATCAGGAGGAAACAACAGTCAAGGACCAGGTAATCAGGCTGAGAAAGGAAGGTGGGAGTTCACAATAAACGACCAAGAGGTATGTGAGGAGCTCAACATGAGATTTAAAGCAGTATTTACACAGGAGACAGGTAGGACTCCCGGAATTCAGAATAGGAGGTATACCAACAAGTGCTGGATGAAATACACACAACCGAGGAGGAGGTGAAGAAGCTGCTATGTGAACTCGATACCTCAAAGCGGTGGGACCGGACAACATTTCTCCGTGGGTCCTTAGAGAGGGAGCAGAGATGTTGTGTGTGCCACTAACACAAATCTTCAACACATCCATTGAAACTGGGCAACTACCTGAGGCGTGGAAGATGGCAAATGTAGTCCCAATTTTAAGAAAGGAGACAGACACGAGGCATTAAACTACAGACCTGTGTCACTGACGTGATAGTATGCAAAGTCATGGAGAAGATCATCAGGAGGAGAGTGGTGGAGCACCTAGAAAGACACAAGCTTATAAACGACAACCAGCACGGTTTCAGGGAAGGAAAATCCTGTGTCACAAACCTACTGGAGTTTTATGATAAGGTAACAGAAGTAAGACACGAGAGAGAGGTGGATAGACTGCATTTTTGGACTGCAAGAAGGCGTTCGACACAGTTCCTCACAAGAGGTTAATGCAAAAGCTAAAGGATCAGGCACACGTAACAGGAAAAACACTGCAATGGATCAGAGAATATCTGACAGGGAGGCAACAACGAGTCATGGTACGTGACGAGATGTCAGAGTGGGCACCTGTGACGAGTGGAGTTCCACAAGGGTCAGTCCTAGGACCTGTACTGTTTTTGGTATATGTGAATGACATAACGGAAGGGATAGACTCAGAAGTGTCCCTGTTTGCAGATGATGTGAAGTTAATGAGAAGAATAAAATCAGTCGAGGATCAGGCAGGACTACAAAGAGACCTGGACAGGCTGCAAGCCTGGTCCAGTAACTGGCTCCTTGAATTTAACCCTGCCAAATGTAAAGTCATGAATATCGGGGAAGGGCAAAGAAGACCGCAGACAGAGTATAGTCTAGGTGGCCAAAGACTGCAAGCCTCACTCAAAGAAAAAGATCTTGGGTGAGTATAATACCGAGCACATCTCCTGAGGCACACATCAATCAGATAACTGCTGCAGCATACGGGCGGCTGGCAAACCTAAGAATAGCGTTCCAATACCTCACTAAGGAATCATTCAAGACTCTGTATACCATATACGTCAGGCCCATACTGGAGTATGCAGCACCGGTTTGGAACCCACACCTGGGCAAGCACGTCAAGAAATTAGAGAAAGTGCAAGGTTTGCAACAAGACTAGTCCCAGAGCTAAGGGATTGTCCTACGAAGAAAGGTTAAGGGAAATCGGCCTGACGACACTAGAGGACAGGAGGGTTAGGGTGACATGATAACGACATATAAAATACTGCGAGGAATAGATAAGGTGGACAGAGACAAGATGTTCCAGAGAGGGGACACAGAAACAAGGGGTCATAATTGGAAGTTGAAGACTCCTATGAGTCAAAGGGATGTTAGGAAGTATTTCTTCAGTCATAGAGTTGTCAGGAAGTGGAATATCTTAGAAAGCGACATAGTGGAGGCAGGAACCATACATAGTTTTAAGACTAGGTTTGATAAAGCTCATGGAGCAGGGAGAGAGAGGACCTAGTAGCAATCAGTGAAGAGGCGGGGCCAGGAGCTATGACTCGACCCCTGCAACCACAAATAGGTGAGTACACACACACACACTGGTGGCTAGCGCTCTTGCTTCACGCACGGAGGGCCCGGGTTCAATTCCCGGCGGGGCTGAAACATTTCGAAGTGTTTCGTTACACACACACACACACACACACACACACACATACATACAACAGGCCTAGTGTCTAATCGACATGTGCCTAGGACAAAATGGTAACTAACACACACACACTGGTGGCTAGCGCTCTTGCTTCACGCACGGAGGGCCCGGGTTCAATTCCCGGCGGGGCCGAAACATTTCGAAGTGTTTCGTTACACACACACACACACATATATACAACAGGCCTAGAGTCTAATCGACATGTGCCTAGGACAAAATGGTAACTAACACACACACACACACACATACACACACACACACACACACACACACACACACACACACACACACAACAGGCCTAGTGTCTAATCGACATGTGCCTAGGACAAAATGGTAACTAACACACACACACACACAACACACACACACACACACACACACACACACACACACACACACACACACACACACACAACAGGCCTAGTGTCTAATCGACATGTGCCTAGGACAAAATGGTAACTAACTAACTAACACACACAATAGACTCAGAAGTGTCTCTGTTCGCAGATGATGTGAAATTAATGAGGAGAATTAAATCAGATGAGGATCAGGCAGGACTTCAAAGAGACCTGGACAGGCTGGACACCTGGTCCAGCAACTGGCTTCTCGAATTTAACCCCGCTAAATGCAAAGTCATGAAGATCGGGGAAGGGCAAAGAAGACAGCAGACAGAGTATAGGCTAGGTGGCCAAAGACTGCAAACCTCGTTAAAGGAGAAAGACCTTGGTGTGAGTATAACCCCAAGCACGTCTCCGGAAGCACACATCAACCAGATAACTGCGGCAGCATATGGGCGACTGGCAAACCTAAGATTAGCGTTCCGATACCTTAATAAAGAATCGTTCAAGACATTGTACACCGTGTACGTCAGGTCCATACTAGAGTATGCAGAACCAGTTTGGAACCCATACCTGGTCAAGCACGTCAAGAAATTAGAGAAAGTGCAAAGGTTTGCGACAAGGTTAGTTCCAGAGCTCAGGGGACTGTCCTACGACGAAAGGTTAAGGGAAATCGGCCTGACAACGCTGGAGGAATTGACAAGGTGGACAGAGACAGGATATTCCAGAGAGGGAACACAGAAACAAGGGGCACAATTGGAAGTTGAAGACTCAGATGAGTCAAAGGATGTTAGAAGTATTTCTTCAGCCATAGAGTAGTCAGGAAGTGGAATAGTCTAGCAAGTGATGTAGTGGAGGCAGGAACCATACATAGCTTTAAGACGAGGTATGATAAAGCTCATGGAGCAGGGAGAGAAGGGACCCAGTAGCGGACAGTGAAGAGGCGGGGCCAGGAGCTGAGTCTCGACCCCTGCAACCACAATTAGGTGAATTAGGTGAGTACACACACACACCGAGGTAGGTGTAGTGGGTACGGGAACTTGAGGGTAAGACTGTACTGGAAACAATGAGGGTGATGGAGACAAAGTCCATCGAGGTGAAGACAACACTGAAACAACCACGAAAACAAACAATAAAAGCAAAGAAAACTGATGGTACAATCAGGAATGCAAAAAAGACCAAGGGGAAGGAACGAGAAAGTTTGGAAGAAAATAAAGCAAATCTTTACTCAAAAAAAAAAAACAGTAATTAAACAGTAGAGCTTACACGAATATTGAAGAGGTAGATGACATATTATACGAACATTGTATAGCATCTAATGTGAAAACAGAGCCAGAAAAACTCCACGATCATATAAGTACATGGGGAAAAAACAGGAAGCTCGTCTGTCTCGCTCTCAGCAGACGGAGGATCAAGCCTCCACCACCTCTTGCGCTAAAAATGAACCACTTGGGTTTAGCGCTTAAAATGAATTAATAATGAAAGGGGGTAAGGCAGCTGGGATTGATGGGATAAAGATAGAAATGTTAAAAGCAGGTGGGGATATAGTTTTGGAGTGGTTAGTGCTATTATTTAATAAATGTATGGAAGAGGGTAAGGACCTAGGATTGGCAGAGCGTGTATTGTTCCTTTGTATAAAGGCAAAGGGGACAAAAGAGAGTGCAAAATTATAGGGGAATAAGTCTGTTGAGTATACCTGGTAAAGTGTATGCTAGAGTTATTATTGAAAGAATTAAGAGTAAAACAGAAAGCAGGATAGCAGATGAACAAGGGGCTTTAGGAAAGGTAGGGATGTGTAGACCAAGTGTTTACAGTGAAACATATTGGTGAACAGTATTTGGATAAGGGAAAGAGGTTTTGTGGCATTTATGGATTTGGAAAAGGCGTATGATAGGGTGGATAGGGGACAATGTGGCAGATGTTGCAGGTGTATGGAATAGAGGTAGGTTACTGAAAGCAGGAAGAGTTTTTATGAGGATAGTGAGGCCAGTTAGAGTGTGTAGGAGGGAAGGGGACTATTTCCCAGTAAAAGTGGGCCTTAGACAAGGATGTCATGTCACCGTGGTTGTTCAATATATTTATAGATGGGGTTGTAAGAGAAGTGAATGCGAGGGTCTTGGCAAGAGGTGTGGGTTAAAAGATAAAGAATCAAATACAAAGTGGGAGTTGTCACAATTGCTTTTTGCTGATGACACTGTGCTTTTGGGAGATTCTGAAGAGAAGTTGCAGAGGTTGGTTGATGAATTTGGTAGGGTGTGTAAAAGAAGAAAAGTGAAAGTGAATATAGGAAAGAGTAAGGTGATGAGGATAACAAAAAGATTAGGTGACGAAAGATTGGATATCAGATTGGAGGGAGAGAGTATGGAGGAGGTGAATGTATTCAGATATTTGGGAGTGGACATGTCAGCAGATGGGTCTATGAAGGATGAGGTGAATCATAGAATTGATGAGGGAAAAAGGGTGAGTGGAGCACTGAGTCTGTGGAGACAAAGAACTTTGTCCATGGAAGTAAAGAAGGGAATGTATGAGAGTATAGTTATACCAACACTCTTATATGGGTGTGAAGAATGGGTGATGAATGTTGCAACGAGGAGAAGGCTGGAGGCAGTGGAGATGTCATGTCTGAGGTCAATGTGTGGTGTGAATATAATGCAGAGAATTCGGAGTTTGGAAATTAGGAGGAGGTGCGGGATTACCAAAACTATTATCCAGAGAGCTGAGGAGGGGTTGTTGAGGTGGTTCGGACATGTAGAGAGAATGGAACGAGACAGAATAACTTCGAGAGTGTAGTGGAGGGAAGACGGGGTAGGGGTCGGCCTAGGAAAGGTTGGAGGGAGGGGGTAAGGAGGTTTTGTGTGCGAGGGCTTGGACTTCCAGCAAGCATGTGTGAGCGTATTTGATAGGAGTGAATGGAGACAAATGGTTTTTAATACTTGACGTGCTGTTGGAGTGTGAGCAAAGTAACATTATGAAGGATTCAGGAAACCGGCAGGCCGGACTTGAGTCCTGGAGATGGGAAGTACAGTGTCTGCACTCTGAAGGAGGGGTGTTAATGTTGCAGTTTTATAACTGTAGTGTAAAGCACCCTCTGGCAAGACAGTGATGGAGTGAATGATGATGAAAGTTTTTCTTTTGGCCACCCTGCCTTGGTGGGAATCGGCCGATGTGTTAATAAAAAAATAATAATAATAATAATTTTAGTAACAATAACAACAACAAAACAATTATTATCATTATTATTATTATTATTATTATTATTATTATTATTATTATTATTATTATTATTATTATTATTATTATTATTATTATTATTATTATTATTATTATTATTATAATGATGATGATGTTGTAAAGAACCAAGAGAAAAGACTAAAAATGAATGAGATGGAGACTAAGAATAACAAAAGTATGAGAAAAACTTAACAAAGGTTTGAAATTTTTTTATTCTCACTGTGAATATAAGATGAGTTCATATAAGGTATCCCAATATTACGTATATAATTATAGCGAAGATTACGTTATATTCTCGCGGTTCTTGTGTTATAATGCGTGACACTTTAGCGAAGGTTGGGAGAATGTGAATACAAACGTCTGGATGATCGAGGAATCACAATGAATCTTGATAGAGGATTGGATCCCCTGCAGCAGCTGGTATAGAGGATTGATCCCCTGCAGCAGCTGGTATAGAGGATTGGATCCCTTGCAGCAGCTGGTATAGAGGATTGGATCCCTGCAGCAGCTGGTATAGAGGATTGGATCCCCACAGCAGCTGGTATGAAGAAAGATGCATTGAGATTTCTATCTGTGAGGAGTATAGTAACAGTTCTTGCTTAAACTGGGAGTGAGAGGAGTAATACTGCCATAATAAGTGTCCGGGGCCCAAGACTGTTCAACTGCCTCCCAACATACATAAGGGTTATTACCAATAAACCTCTGGCTGTCTTCAAGAAGGCGCTGGAAAGGCAGTTAAAGTCAGTACCTGATCAGCCGGGCTGCGGTTGTACGTCGGTGTGCGTGCGGTCAGCAGTAACAGCCTGGATGATCAGACTCTGATCACTAGGAGGCCTAGTCATAGACCGGCCCGAGGGGACGTTGATCCCCGAAACCCTCTCTAGGTAGGGTTGTAGAATCTTCTGCTACGTCAAGGAGGAAATTCGTAGTAGCCCTGGATGCTAAGGAAGGTGAACTCTTCCTACAACAACTACTGTTTCTATAGTTTGGAAAAGTTTGAAGGGAACAAACCGCCAAAGTCAAAATCTAATTTTGTTTATGCCAGAAAAAGCTAGATCTGGGTCTCCTAGTATAAGGCGGAGGAGTCACTTATCAACCTTGACTATGCTGTAATAGGCATCACAATTAAAAAATAATTACAAAAATATGTACAATGACAATTACGATTTGTTCGTCTTCGATTAATCTCAATAGAAGGCGTATTATATCTGCCAGGATAATTAATATCGAGGAGGTTCCAACTCTCCCTGATCAACTTACGAAAATAAGACATAAAGTTTCAGTATCTTTATGGTTTGTTGTAATTTTCTTTTTACAGAAGATAAACAGGTGCTGGAAAGCATCAGGGCAAAACAAAATTTACAATCCGACGTTCTGCCGTCTAAACTAACCCAAACCAGGTTTGATGAGCCTTCTAAGTGGGCTTGATGTAACAAAAGCAATTGGTCCAGGTAACATGTCCTCGAGTGCTGAGAGAAGGAGCAGAAGCACTGTGTGATCCAACAGTAACTCAGGTCCCTATATCTGAAAAAGTGGGTACAGAAAAAAGTCACTAAACTACAAATCGGTATCTAGAATATGCATCTTATCAAAACTTCTAGAAAAGAAAGTAAGGGAAGAGATATTAAAGATATTAAAAAGATTATAGAAAATAAGCACAGATTCAGGATGGAAAATATTACATTTTCTTTGACTGCAGGAAAATATTGATTAAAGTATCACATTGGAAATTAGTCCAGAAACTGAGCAGTTCTAGAATAATGGGAATGGGTTTAAAAATTATGGTTAAAGTACACGTGAATATGACAACTGTTCCAAGAATCTGGTTTGAAGTTGACTGGATGAGTTTTTGAGTTATAAGTCAAGTAAAAGTGAGAAATTGGAGGAAGAGAAAAACAAGAAAAAATTCATTCAGTCATTTAAAGGTCCCCATTTGAAGACACCTAAAAATAGTGAAGTGATTATAGAGTATGGGCAATTAGTAACTAATTAATAACTAGTTAGATATCCACTAATGGCTGCCAAGATTTTATCCTTTTTTATCTTTGATTTTTTTTTTTTTTTTCTTTCGCTCGTAACTCAACAAAACCTCATCTAATTGGCTTCAAATTTTCAATACTTGTGCACTGTAACTAACACCAAATTCTAGGAACAATTTGCATGTGGGGTGTTAATTGTAAATATGTGGTAGAACATCCAGTGCAGAGCAGAATGCTAAAGTGGAAATCAGTTTTTCGTGACATACAGAGTGAAGTAGGATACAGGCAGCATGTCAGTACAGCATACTCGTGGGACATGTAAAAAAATCCTTGGAAGGAAATCCAGAATCACATGCAACCTCTGTTTCTCCAAGCATCATGTCTCTTGTGCAAGAATAAACACTGCCTCAAAAAATGACCTTGAACTAGCAAGGTGCTTCTGGTTGTGCAATAAAGATATAGAACTTTAGGCAAGTATCAGAAAGGTACTAAGGAGGGTAATAAATAATAAAAATAAGCAAGGAAATAAAGATGAACTCTTGGACAATTTACCAAAGATATAATAAACATGGGAGGAAGAGTGAACCAAAAAATGGAGAATGCTCATACCACAAAGGAAACAAAAACGTCAGTTAACCCATCCCCCACACATAGTTCTAACCTAGACCCAGCCCTAGTCCTAGCGCTATTGCCCACAATGCTGGTGCTGGCCCAGGCTCATTCCCCAGTCCCCAGTGCTGACTCAGACTCAGCCCCCAGCTTTAGTGACAGTCCAGACTCTGCTAGGAACTCTACCACAGTCACAACTAAAACCTTAAATATACAACCATCGTTGCACAAGATGTAGTGGAAGAGTCTTCTTCTTCTTCTGGGGAAAGTAGTTCCCTGGAAGCAGGATGGGGTGGCCCTGGCTTGGACACTGAGGCCTATAGTGCACTCAGAGAAACTGCACAAATTGAGAACACACCTACCAAAAATTCTACCCAACCAAAAGCGAAATTGTGCAAATTCTGTTTGGGAAATCAGTAAGCATGAAATCTCAGGAAAAACAAATGGGACATGCAACTTTGAGCATCCCAAAAAATGTCGTGACCTCCTGGCTAAAGGAGTGTGTCGTTCTCCCTCCTGTAAATTCTTTCACCCAGAAATGTGCCACTCTTCGGTCCTCCAAAAACAGTGCCACAACACCAGCTGTCCTACATTCCATCTAAAATGGACCAGGAGGTACAACCTCACAAGACAAACAATAGTAGTTACGACAACTCCACTCCAAGTGATTTTTTAGTGGCAGGAAATAAAGAAAGAAAATGGAAGGAAATGGCAAAAATAATCCACTACCTTTGAGCCTTATTGGACTAGAGGAACAGCCAGTGGCCCCCCATGGCCTTCCAGAACTACAACTCCAAAATCCATCCAACAAACACAGAATACAACCTCGTTTATTTTTTCTAATATACAGGGCCTTAAGCCATCCACCAACAACAAAATACCTTTAATTAGTGGACTTCTAAAGGAGTCAAATGCAATGTTTGCAGCCTTCAGAGACCCACACAAAAGATCACTTTGACAACGAAATATGGATAAATGAGTACAACCTTTTAAGATGCGACAGAAAGAACAGGCAACAAGGGGGGGTTGGCCTGTATGTCAAAGAGTCGCTCATCTACACGGAGATGCTGAACACCACAAATGATGTTGTTGAAGTTCTAACAATAAAGATCGAGAACCAAAACTTGTACATAAGCCGCCAGATGCAAGTTCCCATCAGTTCAAGGAACAGCTGCTGAAAATTGACTACTGTCTGGAAAACCTTCCAGCTCCATCCCCAAACATCTTGCACCTTGGTGATTTCAACCTAAGGCATACAAAATGGAAGAATGTAGCAAATAATGTTATAGCAGAGACAGTCCCTGGAGGCAGCGCAGATGAAAGGTCACACACACATGAGCTACTAAATCTCTGCGATAAACACACCTTAAGTCAGCAGATAGTGGAGCCAACAAGACTGGAGAACACACTTGACCTTATCTTCACAAATAATGAGGACCTGGTAAGAAACATGACAATATAAAAAAACAACTAATTCCGATCACAATCTAATCGAAGATCAGACTTCCATGCACAGGTGTAGTGACCAGCAAAATGCACGTAGCTGTGAAGGTGTCTTCACCAAATTCAACTTCAACAACAAGAACATCAACTGGGACCAGGTGAACCATGTCTTAAATGAAACATGTTGTGAAGATATCTTGAATAACACGGATCCAAACCAGTGCCTTGAAAGGATCAACTTCCTGGCAGCTGAAGTATGTTCAAGGCGTATTCCAATAATAAGAAGAGAAGAAGTAAACTGGAGAGAGAAAGACGCTCCCTCTACAGAAGACGATGAAGAATCACTGAGCTCCTAAAGAACGGTAGACTATCTGATACATGGAAGGAAGCGCTGGCCAGAGAAGTGGAAAGTATCGAAGTTAAAGGACTCATACAGGATCCAGGAGACTCAAGAGGAGCTAAAAGCGATTAGTGAAACTGAAAGAAATTCGAAATATTTCTTTCATATGTCAAAAAACAAGGCAAAAAGCACATCTAGTATAGGGCCCCTGCTCAGACAAGACGGATCTTACACAGATGACAACAAAGAAATAAGTGAGATACTGAAATCCCAATACGACTTTGTGTTCAGCGAGTCCCTAATCAGTCTAAAGATAGACAATCCAAATGATTTTTTCATGAATGAACCTCAAAACTACACCAATGTATGCCAGATTTCCGACATTACCCAAACTCCGATAGACATTGAGAAAGCCATTGACAACATGCACATGCACTCAACCCCGGGCCCAGACTCGTGGAACTATGTGTTCATTAGGAACTGTAAGAAACCCCTTTCACAAGCCTTAAGTATGTACTATGGAAACGAGCTTAGACATGGGTGAAACTCCCCAGTCACTAAAAACGGATATAGCCCCACTCCATAAAGGTGGCAACAAAGCATTAGCTAAGAACTATAGACCAATAGGTCTAACGTCCCACTTCATAAAAATATTTGAAAGAGTGCTAAGAAGGGCGATTGCAAACCATTTAGATTCCCAAAAACTGCACAATCCAGGGCAACATAGGTTCAGAGCAGGTCGCTCCTGTCTCTCGCAACTACTGGATTAGATGCACTAGAAGAAAAACAGAATGCAGATGTAATATACACAAACTTTGCAAAGGCCTTTGACAAGTGCGATCATGGCATAATAGCGCACAAAATACTTGCCAAAGGAATAACTGGCAAAGTGGAGAGATGGATCTTCACCTTTCTAACCAATCGAACATAAAGAGTAGTGGTAAACAGAGTTAAATCGGAGGCTGCCATAGTGAAAAGCTCTGTTCCACAAGGCACAGTACTCGCCCCCATGCTGTTCCTCATCCTCATATCAGACATAAACAGAGATGTAATCCACAGCACCGTGTCATCCTTTGCAGACCAGACTAGGATCTGCATGAGACTGTCGTCTATAGAGGACACGGTTCACTTTCAAGAAGATATAAACCAAGTTTTCCAATGGGCAATGGAAAACAATATGATGTTCAATGAAGACAAATTCTAACTACTCCGTTATGGAAAACAGGAGATAATAACTAGAACTGAGTATACTACAAACTGTAATCATACAACAGAGTGAAAAAGTAATGTGAGGGACCTGGGAGTGGTAATGTCTGAGGATCTCACTTTCAAGTATCACAACAGTTCCACGATCACAACTGCAAAGAAAATGATAGGATGGATATTGAGAACGTTCAAAACAAGAGATGCCAAGCCAATGATGATCCTTTTCAAATCACTTGTTCTCTCTAGGCTGGAATACTGCTGTACATTAACATCTCCGTTCAAAGCAGGTGAAATTGTGATCTAGAGAATGTACAGAGAACCTTACTGCACATATCAATTCATCAAACACCTCAACTACTGGGAACGCTCGGAAGCACTTGACTTGTACTCGCTGGAACGCAGGCGAGAGATATATCATAATCTACACTTGGAAAATCGTAGAAGGAATGGTCCCGAGTCTGTACACAGAAATCACTCCTACGAAAGTAAAAGACTGGGTAGGCGGTGCAAAATACTCCAATGACACTAAGAGAAAACACCACAAGTGTCCGGGGCCCATGACTGTTCAACAGCTCCTGCCATGCATAATGGGAATTACCAAAAGGTCCTGGCTGCCTTCAGGAGGGCTGGACAGATACTTAAAGTACTGACCACCAGTTAAACATTTAGTATAGTTCACAAAGCATGGGGGCTTTGGGTAGCTTATTTTTTAATAACTTTATACATACCCCTAGACAAGGTAACTTCATAACAGTGGGCGAAATGTTGTCAATAAAGGATCGCATTATGCTGCATTTGTGGCACTTTTTTCCATACTTTACCACTGTATTGCCAAGATAAAATCATACTTATTGTTGATATCAGATTACTTCAGGCAGAGGCTACTGAAGTTTAACCACCAGTTAATGATCATGAGAGCCGGAATGAGAAGTGAAAACTAGAATCAGACTAGGGTGGAATTCTAGATATCTAGTAAAACAAAGTACCCAAAGCTCAATATCCTGCCGTCTCGCTCTTCCCAAACAGAGTCCTTCCGAAAGCGTCCTATTAGGAGGCATAGTTGTTGATAGAATAGTATGTAGATCACCAGCATGGAACCCCTCACGCATCCACGGAACCTCAATGCTGGATCCTGAGCTACAGGGAATCCACTCCCAGACAAGACTAAAGAAAATTAAACTAATGTATTTGGAGTAGGAAACCAACGATTATAAGAGACAAGACACAGAGACGTGGACAGGGTGAATAGAGGGAGATTGATGGGAGAAGGACGAGGATAAGAAGGACTTTACACTTCTTTTAGTACAACTAATACTACATCCAACAGAGTAATGACCTTTCCATCTTTGTCTTCTGGAGTACTGAACACTCCATCTTTATCTTCTGGAGTACTGAACACTCCATCTTTATCTTCTGGAGTACTGAACACTCCTTCTTTGTCTTCTAGAGTACTAAACACTCCATCTTTATCTTCTGGAGTACTGAACACTCCATCTTTATCTTCTGGAGTACTGAACACTCCATCTTTATCTTCTGGAGTATTGAACACTCCATCTTTATCTTCTGGAGTACTGAACACTCCTTCTTTGTCTTCTGGAGTACTAAACACTCCATCTTTACCTTCTGGAGTACTGAACACTCCATCTTTATCTTCTGGAGTATTGAACACTTCATCTTTTATCTTCTGAAGTACTGAACACTCCATCTTTATCTTCTTGAGTACTGAACACTCCATCTTTGTCTTCTGAAGTACTGAACACTCCATCTTTATCTTCTTGAGTACTGAACACTCCATCTTTGTCTTCTGAAGTACTGAACACTCCATCTTTATCTTCTTGAGTACTGAACACTCCATCTTTATTTTCTGGAGTACTGAACACTCCACCTTTATATTCTGGAGTACTGAACACTCCACCTTTATATTCTGGAATACTGAACACTCCATCTTTATTTTCTGGAGTACTGAACACTCCACCTTTATATTCTGGAGTACTGAACACTCCACCTTTATCTTCTGGAGTACTAAACGCTCCATCATTGTTTTCTGGAGTACTGAACACTCCATATTTGTCTCCATATTTATTCAAAGACGCTCCACACGCTTCATCTTCGTCTTCTAGAGAAACAGACTTAGTTTTCTTATCCTGGAGTGCTGCTTACTCCATCTTTATTGTCTGTACTATTAAGCACTCCAGTGTTGGTCTTTAGTGTATCTATGTCATGTTGCACAGAGTACTTCATCTTGGTCATGTTTTGCACTGAGTACTTCATCTTGGTCATGTTTTGCACAGAGTACTTCATCTTTGTCATGTTTTGCACTGAGTACTTCATCTTTGTCATCTGAAGCATAATCAGTAACACTGTCATCTGTCCTCCATAAGTTGTTTGTGGGACTGTGATAAGACAAGATAAGATAGTATGTTATGATCTCAAGATCTCAAGGTTTAGAGCTTATCAGTGAGTAATACCACACTTTCAGGACCCTCCCTCTCTCTCTCTCTCTCTCTCTCTCTCTCTCTCTCTCTCTCTCTCTCTCTCTCTCTCTCCTCTTCTCTCTCTCCCCCCCCCTCACATCATTATGAAAACAATGGTATGATATTCCCCGCTGTCAGTACATTAGTGACTTGTAGCTCACTCGTAGAACTCTCTGCGTACACAACTCGTAGCTTGGTAGTATCAGTTTTAGTTCAGAATGGAAGGAACAGGTTCAATCCTGGAAGAGATGAAATGAATGGGACAGTTTTCAACACCCCATAACCCTTGTTCATCTAGAAGTAATTAGGTATCTGGGTGTTACTCGACTGTTGTGGTGGGCATCCTGGGAGGGTGGGAGTGTATCTTACACAGAGCTGGACACTGAAAAGATAAAAGGCAGGATAATAGATACAGTATTAGCCTGTAACTTAAACAGTGTTAAAACAAAATGTCCGACTTCTGTTTGCAGGCTTCAGTTAATACTAGGCAGGCTGTTGGTCGCTCGCTTTTCCTCGTAGCCTACACGTTTTGACTAGGTCATCGGGACTACGATAGATCACGTGGGCTCCAAGAGCTTGTAAACAAGTCGTAGACTTGTTTACCTTACACCTTCATTATTTGTAGAAAGAGCTTGTAAACAAGTCGTAGACTTGTTTACCTTACACCTTCATTATTTGTAGAAAGGCCACTATATGCGTGTGATCCTGAGTCATTCTGTGAGGTGTCTCTGTACTGTTGTCGTCCCCTCCGAGACTCCTGCCAGCTTGGTTCACCGCTCCATAGTTCACTGTAGCCTGCGCGCTCAACTGCTCTTCACAGTGTTGACGGTCGCGCACCTCTCATTAAAGGCTCTTGCCTGTCATACCACAGGTGGATGTTTACTGTGATCATCTATTTTCGTGAATGTGTTATTCACGTGGCCTTTGATTACTGTGGATCAGAGTCAGTCTACAGTATCAAGAGCAGAATCCTACTTATTACTGCTGTGATTCTCTTTCTTCGGTGTTTATGTTTAGTGTTTCATGGTTTTAATTTAGTTAGAAATTTCTTCAGGTTTATGTGAATATTATTAAGTAAATTGTATGAATTTAAAGTTTTTCCATTTAAACTTTTCGGTAAAATTGTGATGGACTCTAAAATTGAGGATCTATTCGTTTCAGTTCACAGTGAAGTATACATGAGAGCGTTGTTAAGTGTGCATGACGAAGTAGATAAGCGTGCATGAAGTAGTAAAGCGCATTAAAGAGTATTGAAGAGTGCACAAGTGTAGTGAAGTCTGCATGATAATGTAGCAATTGTGAATGAGTTGTGAAGTGTGCATGTGTAGTGTGGTGTGCATGTGTAGTGTGGTGTGCATGTGTAGTGTGGTGCATGTGTAGTGTGCATGTGTGGTGTGGTGTGCATGTGTAGTGTGATGTGTAGTGTGAATGTGTAGTGTGGTGTGCATGAGATAGTGACATGGTCGGGTTTGGTTGATGTTTTCCTGACAACATCAAGGTCTTCTTCAACACTGAAGACCTGACCTGTGATGGTCTGTTGTCGTCTACAGTTCTCAGTGTACATTAACCTGGTGAGCCTCCGCCGTTGGCTGTATGTTTTCCAATCAAAAACAGAAGCTATGTATTTGACCTGATCCCATGTGTGACCTCCAAGTGCACACGAACTGTGGTTCTCCTTAGAATGCATAGTGATGTGTTTGGTCTTGATGATGGCTCCCCATATAAAATACGTTCACACTACACCTAGGAAGATGAGTGGAGAACCATACTCCACGGACTTGTGCTTCTCCCCAGTTCGAGTCTGGCTAAACAGATCTACTCACACCACCGTTCTTCCCACTTGCATTTGCTGGATTCCGTCCCCGACCTGGGAATTCAGCTTTGCACCGGAGCTTTGTCAACGTTCCTTGTTGAGAATCTGGATATCTGTTTTGGGTTTGATGCGAACCTGGTAAACCGGTTAATATTACGGTCATTTTGAGGTAGAAGACGGAAATCAAATAAATGATGTACTCCATGGTGTTTATATTTGGAAGTGGCTACCATCCTGGCTTGTTTACTGACGTATCTGCGGAAAGATCATTTTTTTCCTTTTTTTTTCCAAGTATGATATTGAATGTCCATGTTTGTCAACGGTTTATGGTGACCGTAAGGGCAAAGGGTCTTGACCAATAGGTCAAGGGGGTAAAATTGGGCTCCAGACTCGAGACACTTCGTGTTTCTGTGAATATCAACCCCATCCCTGCTGCCCCCAGACTGCTGCTCATGCTGCAGTACCCATAGTCCTAAAAAAATATTCAAGAGGGAATTTTCCCATCCATGCCTTGCAGAAAGACACATCGTTCTGTATTTATCCTGGCCAAGTCAAAATCTTGGGTAATGAACTAAATAATACTGAGACAAAGGCTGTTAAAATTGACTTCACATCTTAGATTCTGTTTGAAACAACTTCTAACATTCTCCAGCTGAGTCTCCACCCTATGCATATTTTGTGTACGCTTTGCCCAGGTAGATCTGTTTGTAATTTGAGGAAGCTCACTGTGTGAGCGAAACGAAATACTAAAGGACTTCAACCCCACCCAGTAAGCGCGGGTTTCAATTTCTCCATTTTGGCCCCTTTACAAAATCTAATCATTTTCTGAGTGAAAATACAGCCACAAATACATCAATGAACATCATCCTGTGAGAAAAAAATACTGCTTTAAAGACAGTATTGAACAGTACCACTCATCCGTTAAGTAAACATATCATAATTATATAAAATTGGACCACACTGCTCATCCACATGAATACAAACACTGAGCGCTACTCATCCTCTGAGAAAAACATTCTACTGTTAAGACAGTGTTGGTCAGTGTCACCATCCTGTAAGTGGAAATGCAGTTATATAAACATTAGGGCAGTACCAGTCATCTTTTTGAATTAACGAACGGAAATAAACAAAGTAGTCCCCGAACAAAAAGAATAGCTAAACAGACAACAGAGAAGCCTGGCGCTATGCCTGCCTGATATCTCTGTGTCGTGTAAATGAAGATTCCGTCATTTAAAGACACAGAACACTTCGGGGGAAGTATTGATCAGAATATTTCCCTGCTGCTGTAGCCTTGGCTGCTACAGCATTCAACCATGGCTACAATTATACATAGTCTAAATAAGGAGGGCAATACAGTGTGGTCTGGGCGCGGGGTTGGGGATGGTTGGGGGTTGGGGAAGGGTTGGGGGGGGTAAGGGGGGGAGGGTAAGGGGTTGTGGGGGGAAAAGGGGGTTGTAGGGGTAAGGAGGAGGGGAGTTGTGAGGGAAAGGTAGGAGGGTTGTGGGGTAAGGGGGTTGTGAGGGAAGGGGAGGAGGGTAAGGGTAGGAGAAGGAGTTGTAGGGAAGAAGGTGAGGGTTATTGGTTGTGGGTGTAAGGGGGTGATGGTAAGGGGGTTGTGGGTGGTAAGGAGATTGGAGGGTAAGGGGTTGTAAGGGTAAATGAGTTTTGAGGGTAAGTGGGTTTGTGAGGGTAAGGGGGTTGTGGGGGGTAAGGGGGGTTGTGAGGGTAAGAGGGTTGTGAGGGTAGGGGTTGTGAGGGTAAAGGGTTGTAAGGGTAAGAGGGTTCTGATGGAAAAAGGATTGTGAGGGAAATGGGGTTGTGAGGGTAAGGAGGGAGGGGGAAGGGAAAGGGAAGGGAGTTGTGAGGGTAAGGGGGTTGTGAAGGTAAGGGTTTGAGGGTAAGGGGATGTAAAAGGAAGGGGTTGTAAGGATAAGTGAGTTGTGGGGGAAGGAGGTTGTGAGGTAAGGGAGTTGTGAGGGTAAAAGGTTGGAGGGTTTGGGGTTGTGAGTGAAGGGGGTTGGGGGTAAGATTTGGGGAAGGAGTTTTTGGGTAAGTGGGGGGAGGGTAAGGGAGTTGTGATGATAAGGGGTTGTGAGGGTAAGGGGGGTTTGGGGGGGAAAAGGATTGTGAGGGTAAGGGAGTTGTGATGATAAGGGGTTTGAAGGTAAGTGGGTTGTAAGGAAGTGGGTTGTGAGGGTAAGTGGGTTGTGAGGGAAGTGGGTTGTGAGGGAAAAGGGGGGTTTTGAGGGTAAGGGGGTTGTGAAGGAATTGGGTTGTGGGGGTAAGGGGGTTTTGATGGTAAGAGGGTTGTGAGGGAAGGGGGGAGGGTAAGGGGGTTTTGATGGAAGGGGTTGTGAGGGAAAAGGGTTTGAGGGTAAGGGGTTGGGGGGGAAGTGGGTTGTGATGGTAGAGGGTTGTGATGGTAAGGGGTTTTTGGGTGGGGGGGTAAGGGGTTGTGAGGGAAGGGGGGTTTTGGGGGGGGGGGTGGGGGGTTTTGGGGGAAGGGGTTTTTGAGGTAAGGGTTGTGAGGGAAGGGGGGTGGTAAGGGGGTTGGGGGAAGTGGGTTGTGATGGAAAAAGGGTGTGGGGTAAGGGGGTTTTAGGGTAAGGGGTTGGTGGGGGTTTTGAGGGTAAAAGGGGTTTTGAGGGTAAGAGGGTTGTGAGGGTAAGTGGGTTGTGATGGTAGGGGTTGTGAGGGAAGGGGGTTTTGATGGTGGGGTTTGGGGGGAAGGGGTTGTGAGGGGGGGGTTTGGGGAAGGGGTTGTGAGGGTAAGTGGGTTGTGAGGGAAGGGGGGAGGGTAAGTGGGTTGTGTGGAAGAGGGTTGTGGGGGTAAGGGGTTGTGATGGTAAGGGGTTGGGGGTGGGGGGAGCAAGGCAAGAAAAGATTTGAATTCTAAAAAAAAGATTTAATAATAATAATAATAATAATAATAATAATAATAATAATAATAATAATAATAATAAAAAAAAAAAAAAAAAAAAAAAAAATCATAATAATAATAATAATAATAAAAATAATAATAAAATAATAATAATAATAATAATAATAATAATAATAATAATAATAATAATAATAATAATAATAATAATATCTATATTTACTACAAGTACATGTACAAGGTATACAGACCTAGCTGACATCTGACATACTACTATATAGAAACCCCCTTTTTATAGAGCATTTCGGACAAATTAGGTCAGTTTTGTCCCAGGATGCAAACCACACAACACCCAAGTACCTTT
>WNWK01029101.1:0-24730 GCA_009830355.1 Cherax destructor | reverse complement strand
AGGTCAGTGAGGAGGTCTCTGGACAGCGGGTGTGCAGTGGGCCACGCGTGCATCTCGGGTCAGCTGGTTGGTGAATTATGAGGAGTATAAGTCCGTGTTACTGATAACATCTACCCTTCCCCTGGTAATAAGTCTCATAGGTCAATGGTTATTGTATGTAATTTCCGTCAGGATATAATGTATTCTCGTTCTTTATGTTATTAAGTAAACGACAGCCATAGTTCCCATTTTATTTGTACCTTCTTATGCTATTCCCTATTTTGTTAAGCACTGGGATAATACAGGAGACGGGCTCACTTGCTGGGGTACCTCAGGCCGAGTGGGTACAGGTCTCACAACATATTTTTAAAAAATCCCATTAAAAATTTAAAAATCAATATTAATTTAGAATATTTCATACTATTTTCGAAAAATACATGAAACATTAAAAATCTCAGAAAAATGTGCTAATATCGTATTTTATTGCATATTTCGACGTTTTAGAGCGGTTTGAGTGTTTTTCTGGCAAAACTCATTTTTTAGCTAAAATACTTAGATTTTCACACTTTTAAATTGAATTTCTACTGAAATTGATATTTATGGGAAGAGTAAGCAAAATTTTATGATTTTCTATTAGGAAGCTTACTCATAGGTATATTTTATCTAAAAAAATAGTTTTCAGAAAATCCGTGAAAATGCCTTGAATCGTGAAAAAATGCAATAAAATAACGTTTTATAGCATTTTTTAATATATATAAATTATTTACATATTTTTAAAAAATCGCATTAAAAATTTATAAAAATCAATATTAATTATGAATATTTCATATTATTTTCGAAAAATACATGAAACATTAAAAATCTCAGAAAAATGTGCTAAAATCGTATTTTATTGCATATTTCGACGTTTTAAAGCGGTTTGAGTGCTTTTCTGGCAAAACTCATTTTTCAGCTAAAATAATTAGATTTTCACACTTTTAAATAGAATTTCTACTGCAATTGAAATTTATGGGAAAAGTAAGCAAAATTTTATGATTTTCTTTTAGGAAGCTTAATCATAGGTATATTTTATCTAAAAAAATAGTTTTTCACAAAATCCTTGAAAATGCCTTAAATCGTCAAAAAATGCCATAAAATAAAGTTTTATAGCATTTTTTAATATTTAATAATTATTTACATGTTTTTAAAAAATCCCATTAAAAATCTATAAAAATCAATAATTTTATAGAATATTTCATATTATTTTCGAAAAATACATGAAATATTAAAAAGCTCAGAAATATGTGCTAAAATCGTATTTTATTGCATATTTCGACGTTTTAGAGAGGTTTGAGTGCTTTTCTGGCAAAACCCATTTTTCAGCTAAAATACTTAGATTTTCACACTTTTAAATAGAATTTCTACTGCAATTGAAATTTATGGGAAAATTAAGCAAAATTTTATCATTTTCTTTTAGGAAGCTTACTTATAGGTATATTTTATCTAAAAAAATGTTTTTTTTTTAAATCCTTGAAAATGCCTTAAATCGTCAAAAAATGCAATAAAATAAAGTTTTATAGCATTTTTGAATATTTAATAATTATTTACATATTTTTAAAAAATCCCATTAAAAATCTATAAAAATCAATATTTTTATAGAATATTTCATATTATTTTCGAAATATACATGAAACATTAAAAAGCTCAGAAAAATGTGCTAAAATCGCATTTAATGGCATATTTCGACGTTTTAGATCGGTTTGATGCTTTTCTGACAAAACTCATTTTTCAGCTAAAATACTTAGATTTTCACACTTTTAAATAGAATTTCTATTGCAATTGATATTTATGGGAAGAGTAAGCAAAATTTTATGATTTTCTATTAGGAAGCTTACTCATAGGTATATTTTATCTAAAAAAATAGTTTTTCACAAAATCCTTAAAAATGCCTTGAATCGTCAAAAAATGCAATAAAATAACGTTTTATAGCATTTTTGAATATTTATAAATTATTTACATATTTTTAAAAAATCCCATTAAAAATTTAAAAAAATCAATATTAATTTAGAATATTTCATACTATTTTCGAAAAATACATGAAACATTAAAAATCAGAAAAATGTGTTAAAATCGTATTTTATTGCATATTTCGACGTTTTAGAGCGGTTTGAGTGTTTTTCTGGCAAAACTCATTTTTTAGCTAAAATACTTAGATTTTCACACTTTTAAATTGAATTTCTACTGAAATTGAAATTTATGGGAAAAGTAAGCAAAATTTTATGATTTTCTTTTAGGAAGCTTACTCATAGGTATATTTTATCTAAAAAATAGTTTTTCAGAAAATCCTTGAAAATGCCTTGAATCGTGAAAAATGCAATAAAATAACGTTTTATAGATTTTTGAATATTTATAAATTATTTACATATTTTTAAAAATCCCATTAAAATTTATAAAAATCAATATTAATTAGAATATTTCATATTATTTTCGAAAATACATGAAACATTAAAAATCTCAGAAAAATGTTCTAAAATCGTATTTTATTGCATATTTCGACTTTTTAAAGAGCAGTTTGAGTGTTTTCTGGCAAAACTCATTTTTCAGCTAAAATACTTAGATTTTCACACTTTTAAATTGAATTTCTACTGCAATTGAAATTTATGGAAAATAAGCAAAATTTTATGATTTTTTTAGGCTTACTCATAGGATATTGAATCGTAAAAATGCAATAAAATAGTTTTATAGCATTTTTAATATTTATAAATTATTTACATATTTTAAAATCCCATAAAATTTAAAAAATCAATATTAATTTAGAATATTTATATTATTTTCGAAAATACATGAAACATTAAATCTCAGAAAATGTGCTAAAATCGTATTTTATTGCATATTTCGACGTTTAAGCGTTTGAGTGTTTTCTGGCAAACTCATTTTTAGCTAAAATATTATTTCACACTTTTAAATAGAATTCTACTGCAATTGAAATTTATGGAAAAAAGCAAAATTTTATGATTTTCTTTAGGAAGCTTACTCATAGGTATATTTTATCAAAAAATGTTTTCGAAAATCTGAAAATGCCAATCGTCAAAAATGCAATAAAATAGTTTTATAGCATTTTAATATTTTTAATATTTACATATTTTTAAAAAATCCCATTAAAATTATAAAATCAATATTTTGAATATTTAATTATTTTCGAAAATAATGAAACATTAAAACTCAGAAAATGTGCTAAAATCGATTTTATTCATATTTCGACGTTTTAGACGTTTGAGTGTTTTCTGGCAAAACCATTTTAGCTAAAATATTAGATTTTACACTTTTAAATGAATTTCTATGCAATTGAAATTTATGGAAAAGTAAGCAAAATTTTATGATTTTCTTTGGAAGCTTACTCATAGTATATTTTATCTAAAATAGTTTTTCAGAAAATCCTTGAAAATGCCTTAATGTCAAAATGCAATAAAATAAGTTTTATAGCATTTTTAATATTTATAAATTATTTACATATTTTTAAAATCATTAAAAATTTAAAAAATCAATATTATTTAGAATATTTCATATATTTTCAAAATACATGAAACATTAAAAACTCAGAAAATGTGCTAAATCGTATTTTATGCATATTTCGACGTTTTAAGCGGTTTGAGTGTTTTCTGGCAAAACTCATTTTTAGCTAAAATATTAATTTCACACTTTTAAATGAATTTCCTAATTGAAATTTATGGGAAAAGTAAGCAAATTTTATGATTTTCTTTAGAGCTTACTCAGTATATTTTATCTAAAAATAGTTTTCAAAACCTTGAAAATGCCTAATCGTCAAAAATGCAATAAAATATTTTATAGTTTTAATATTATAATTATTACATATTTAAATCATTAAATTAAAAATTATTTGAATATTTCTATTATTTTCGAAAATAATGAAATAAACTGAAATGAACGATTTTATATATTTCGACGTTTTAGGCGTTTGATGTTTTCTGAAAACTCTTTAGCTAAAATACTTAATTTTACACTTTTAAATAATTTCATTAATTAAATTTATGGAAAAACAAAATTTTATGATTTTCTTTAGGAAGCTTACTCATATATATTTTATCTAAAAATAGTTTTCAAAAATCCTGAAAATGCTAATCGTAAATGCAATAAAATAAGTTTTATAGCATTTTGAATATTATAATTATTTACATATTTTAAAAAATCAAAAATTTAAAAAATAATATTATTTAGAATATTTATATATTTTCGAAAAATACTGAAACATTAAAACTCAGAAAAATGTTAAAATCGATTTTATTGCTATTTGACGTTTTAAAGCGGTTTGATGTTTTCTAAAACTCATTTTAGCTAAAATACTTAATTTTACACTTTAAATAAATTTCTATGCAATTGAAATTTATGGAAAAAAGCAAAATTTTATGATTTCTTTAGGAAGCTTATATAGGTATATTTTATCTAAAAAATAGTTTTCGAAAATCTTGAAAATGCCTTAATCGTCAAAAATGCAATAAAATAACGTTTTATAGCATTTTGAATATTTTAAATTATTTACATATTTTTAAAAACATTAAAATTTATAAAATCAATATTAATTTAGAATATTTATATTATTTTCGAAAAATACATGAAACATTAAAATCTCAGAAAAATGGCTAAAATCGTATTTATTGCATATTTCGACGTTTTAAGCGTTTGAGTTTTTCTGAAAACTCATTTTTAGCTAAAATACTTAATTTTCACACTTTTAAATAGAATTTCTACTGAATTGAAATTTATGGGAAAAGTAAGCAAAATTTTATGATTTTCTTTTAGGAAGTTACTATAGGTATATTTTATCTAAAAAATAGTTTTTCAAAAATCCTTAAAATGCTTAATCGTCAAAAATGCAATAAAATAAGTTTATAGCATTTTGAATATTTATTAATTATTTACATATTTTAAAAATCCATTAAAATCTATAAAAATCAATATTTTTATAGAATATTTCATATTATTTTCGAAAATACATGAAACATTAAAAGCTCAGAAAAATGTGCAAAATCGATTTTATGCATATTTCGACGTTTTAGAGCGGTTTGATGCTTTTGCAAAACTCATTTTTCAGCTAAAATACTTAGATTTTCACACTTTTAAATAGAATTTCTACTGCAATTGAAATTTATGAGAAAAGTAAGCAAAATTTTATGATTTACTTTTAGGAATTATCATAGTATATTTTTCTAAAATAGTTTTCAAAAACTTGAAAATGCTAATCTCAAAAATGCAATAAAATAAGTTTTATAGCATTTTTAATATTTATAATTATTTAATATTTTAAAAATCATTAAAAATTATAAAAATCAATATTTTTAGAATATTTATATTATTTTCGAAAAATACTGAAAATTAAAACTCAGAAAAATGTGCTAAATCGATTTATTGCATATTTCGACGTTTTAGAGCGTTTGAGTGTTTTCTGGCAAAACTCATTTTTAGCTAAATACTTAGATTTTCACACTTTTAAATTGAATTTCTACTGAATTGAAATTTATGGGAAAGTAGCAAAATTTTATGATTTTCTTTTAGGAAGCTTATCATAGGTATATTTTATCTAAAAAATAGTTTTTAAAAATCCTGAAAATGCCTTAAGTAAAAATGCAATAAAATAGTTTTATAGCATTTTAATATATATAATTATTTACATATTTTAAAAATCTATTAAAAATTCTATAAAAATCAATATTTTATAGAATATTTCATATTATTTTCGAAAAATACATGAAACATTAAAAACTAGAAAAATTCTAAAATCGATTTTATTGCATATTTGACGTTTTAAAGCGTTTGAGTGCTTTTTGCAAAACTCATTTTTTAGATTTTCACACTTTTAAATAGAATTTCTACTGCAATTGAAATTTATGGGAAAAGTAAGCAAAATTTTATGATTTTCTTTGGGAAGCTTACTCATAGGTATTTTTTATCTAAAAAATAGTTTTTAGAAAACTAAAATGCCTTAATCGTCAAAAATGCAATAAAATAACGTTTTATAGCATTTTGAATATTTATAAATTATTTACATATTTTTAAAATCCCATTAAAAAATTTTAAAATCAATATAATTATAGAATATTCATATATTTTCGAAAATACATGAAACATTAAAAAGCTCAGAAAAATTGCAAAATCGTATTTTATTGCATATTTCGACGTTTTAGAGCGGTTTGAGTGCTTTTCTTGGCAAAACTCATTTTTTAGCTAAAATACTTAGATTTTCACACTTTAAATAGAATTTCTACTGAATTGAATTTATGAAAAATTTTATGTTTTCTTTTAGGAAGCTTACAGGAATTATCTAAAAGTTTCAACTGAAAATGCCTGAACAAAATGCAATAAAATAATTTTATGATTTTAATTTAATTATTTATATTTAAAATCCTAAAACTAAAAATAATATTTTAAGAATATTCATATTATTTGAAATAATGAAAATTAAAAGCCAGAAAATGTAAAATCGTATTTTTTTATTCATTTTAGAGCGGTTTAGTCTTTCGAAAATCATTTTAAAATTTGATTTTCACACTTAAATAAATTTACGCAAAATTTATGGAAAAGTAAGCATTATGATTTTTAGGTTATCATATATTACAAATAGTTTTCAAAAACCTGAAATGCCTTAATCGTAAAAATCAATAAAATCAAGTTTTAAGATTAATATTAATATTTATATTTTAAAAACATTAAAATCATAAATAATTTAAATTTCATATTTTCGAAAATACGAAACATTAAAAGCTCAGAAAATGTGCTAAAATCGATTTTATGCATATTTCGACGTTTTAGAGGGTTTGATGCTTTCAAAACTCTTTTAGCTAAAATACGATTTTACACTTTAAATAATTTTACTGCAATTGAAATTTATGGGAAAAAAGCAAAATTTTATGATTTCTTTTAGGAAGTTACTATATATTTTTTCAAAAAGTTTTAAAACCTTGAAAATGCCTTAATGCAAAAATGCAATAAAGTTTTATATTTTTAATATTTTTAATTATTTACTATTTTAAAAACCCTTAAAAATATAAAATCAATATTTTTAGAATATTTCATATTATTTTCGAAATACATGAAACATTAAAACTCAGAAAAAATCGGCTGTTTAGCTTTATTTGCAAAATCATTTTAGCTAAAATACTTAGATTTCACACTTTTAAATAATTACAATTGAAATTATGGAAAAGTGCAAATTATATTTTCTTTTAGAAGCTTATCATAGGTATTTTTATCTAAAATAGTTTTCAAAAACCTGAAAATGCCTTAAGTCAAAATGCAAAAAAAGTTTTATAGCATTTTAATATTTTTATATTTACATATTTTAAAATCCCATAAACTATAAAATCAATATTTTTAGAATATTTCTTTATTTTCAAAATACATGAAATTAAAAGCCAGAAAATGTGCAAACGTATTTTATGCATTTTGATTTTAACGGTTTGAGTTTTTCAAAACTCATTTTAGCTAAATAATTTTCACACAAATAATTTCTACTAATTGAAATTTATGGAAAAGCAAAATTTTATGATTTTTTAGAGTTACATAGGTATATTTATCTAAAAATAGTTTTAGAAAACGAAAATGCCTTAATCGTCAAAATGCAATAAAAATTTATAGCATTTTGAATTTTATTAATTATTTACATATTTTAAAATCCATTAAATCTAAAAATCAATATTTTTTAGAATATTTATATTATTTCGAAATAATGAAACATTAAAAGTCAAAAATGGCAAAATCATTTATGCAAGACGTTTTATTGAGCTTTTCCAAAACTCATTTTTAGCTAAAATACTTAGATTTCACACTTTAAATAGAAGCAATTGAAATTTATGGGAAAGTAAGCAAATTTAGATTTTTAGGCTTATGATATTTTATCTAAAAAATACCAAAACTTAAAATGCCTTAATGTAAAAATGCAAAAAATTTTATGATTTTTAATATTTATAATTATTAATTTTTAAAAATCTTAAATTTAAATAATATTTAGAATATTTCATATTATTGAAAAATACATGAACATTAAAACCAGAAAATGTGCTAAAATCATTTATTGCATATTTCGACGTTTGCGGTTTGAGTGTTTTTAAACCATTTTTCAGTAAAATTAGATTTTACACTTTAAATAAATTTCACTGCAATGAAATTTATGGAAAGTAAGCAAATTTTTATTTCTTTAGAACTTACCATATAATTTTATCTAAAATAGTTCGAAATCCAAAATCTTATTCAAAAACAAATAAGTTTATACATTTTGAATATTTTAAATTATTAATTAAATCATTAAAATTAAAAAATAAATTAATTAGAATATTTCATTATTTTCGAAAATACATGAAACATTAAAAGCTCAGAAAATTTAAAATCTATTTTTGCTATTTCGCGTTTGGTTTGATGCTTCAAACTATTTTTAGCAAAATACTGATTTCACATTAAAAGAATTTCACAATTGAAATTTATAGGAAAAGTACAAAATTTTATGATTTTCTTTTAGGAAGCTTAATCATAGTATATTTTATCAAAAAATATTTTTCAAAAATCCTTGAAAATGCCTTAATCTTCAAAAATGCAATAAAATCAAGTTTTATAATTTTAAATTATAATATATTTACATATTGTTAAAAATCCCATTAAAAATCTATAAAATCAATATTTTTAGAGAATATTTGCATTATTTTCGAAAATATACACATGAAACATTAAAAAGCTCAGAAAAAATATTGCTAAAATCGTATTTTATTGCATATTTCGACGTTTAAGAACGGTTTGGCTCAGCAGAGCGAGCGTCTCAGCAGAGCGGAGCGTCTCAGCAGAGCGGAGCCGCCTCAGCAGAGGGTAGCGTCTCAGCAGAGCGGAGCGTCTCCCAGCAGAGGGAGCGTCTCTTCAGCAGAGCGGAGCGCTCCTGACCAGAGGGGAGCGTCTCAGCAGAGGGGAGCGTCCCAGCAAATGGGAGCGGTTCTAGCAGAGGGGGAGCGCCCGCAGAGCGGGAGCGCCCTGCAGAGCGGAGCGCGTTCCAGCAGAGCTGGAGCGTCTCAGCAGAGCGGAGCGTCTCAGCAGAGCGGAGCGTCTCAGCGAGAGCGGAGCGTCCCAGCAGAGGCGGAGGCCTCAGCAGCGGAGCGTCTCTAGCATGGAGCGTCTCAGCATGGAGCGTTCCAGCAGAGCGGAGCGCCCCAGCAGAGCGGGAGCGTCTCAGCAGAGCGGAGCGTCTCAGCGAGCGGAGCGTCTCAGCTGACCGGAATGTCTCAGCAGATGGAGCGTCTCAGCAGAGCGGAGCGTCTCAGCAAATGGGAGCGTCTCTTACAGGAGGGGAGCGTCTCAGCAGAGGAGTGCTGTTCCAGCAGAGGGGAGTCCCAGCAGTGGGCGGAGCTGTCTCAGCAGGGCGGAGCGTCTCAGCAGAGCGAGGTCTCAGCAGAGCGGGAGCGTCTCAGCAGAGCGGAGCGTCTCAGCAGAGCGGAGCGTTTCAGGAGCGGAGCGTCTCAGCAGAGTGGGAGCGTCTCAGCAGAGTGGAGCGCTGTCTCAGCAGAGGGGGAGCGTCTCAGCAGAGAAGCACTTGAAGAGAGAGCGCCTGAAACAGGGTTGCCCAGCAAGAGGGATGTCTCACTGAGTTTTAGCTGCCTCACCAGAGCTGGCTGGGCTCCCCAGAGGATGTCCAGCAGATGAGTGTCCTCAGAGCTGGCACCAGCAGATGGAGGCCTCAGCAGAGCTGAGCACCATGGAGTGAGCAACCAGCAGAGTGGAGTGTCTCAGTAGATGGAGCGTCTGCAGAGTGAGTGGTCTGGCAGAGGAGTGTCTCAGCAGATGACACCCTGCGAGGAGCTGTCCAGGAGGTGAGCTGTCTCAGCAGGAGCGTGTCTCAAGCAGAGGGGGTGCCCAGCAGAGGTGGGAGCTGGCCTGCAGAGGGTGGTGGAGTGGTCTCAGCAGGAGGGGAGCACCTCAAGAGCTGAGCACCAGCAGATAATCATCTGGGCATAGCTGAGGCCCAGCAGAGGCAAGGCCCAGCAGAGGGGCCTCAGCAGGAGCGTCTCTAGCAGAGGGGAGCGTCTCAGAGAGGGGAGCGTCTCAGAAGAGGGAGCGTCTCTGTAGGAGGGAGCGTCCCAGCAGAGGGGAGCTGCCCAGCAGAGCGGAGGCCCCAGCAGAGCGGAGCGTCTCAGCAAGGGAAGCGTCTCAGCAGAAGGGAAGGGTCTCAGCAGAGGGAAGTCCCAGCGAGATGTGGAGCGTCTCCCAGCAGAGGGAGTGCCCAGATGGAGCGTCTCAGCAGAGGAGTGCCCAGGAGGGAGTGGTCTCAGCAGAGGGGAGCGTCTCTTAGAGAAGATGTCTCAGAGGCGTGATCGCGTGAGGAGCGTCTAAGCAGGAGGGATGGCTCTGTGAGCAGAGAGGGGATGTCTCAGCAGAGGGAGTGGTCTCAGCAGAGGGCGTCCGCAGAGGGGCGCCTGGACAGGGTGCCTGAGAGGGAGCGCTCTGGTGCAGAGGGAGGCTCCTGGCAGACAGATGTCTCTACAGAGGGAGCGTCTCAGCAGAGGGATGCATCCTCAGCACCATGAGGGAGCTGTCTCCAGCAGTGAGGCAGATGCTGGGTCCCAGCAAGAGGGATGGTCTCAGCAGAGGGGAAAGGTCTCAGCAGAGGGCTGGTCTCGCAGAGGGGAGGTCTCAGTAGAGGGGGAGCAGTTCCAGCAGTGAGGGAGCGGCCCCAGAGGGTGGTTGTCCCAGGCTGAGGCGGAGCGTCTCAGCAGAGGGAAGCAGTCTCAGCAGAGCGGGAGTGTCTCAGCAGAGGGGGAAAGGTCTCACAGGAGGTATTGTCTCAGCCAGAGGAGCGGGCTCAGTGAGGGGAGTGGCCTGAAGAGGGGGAGCTGCCCTCTGAACAAGAGGGAGGTCCCTCTGCTGGAGAGGGGAGCTGGTCCCCAGCAGAGAGGAGCTGGTCCAGCAGAGGGGATGTCCTGGGTGCTGAGGGATGTCCCATCTGGTGGAGTGAGTTGGTCCCCACAGGATGGAGCGTCTCAGCAGGCATGGAGCTGTCTCCAGCAGGAGTGAGCGTCCCTAGCATGAGAGCTGGAGCGTCTCAGCAGAGGGGTAGCTGTCTCAGCAGAGCGGGAGTGCTCCCAGCAGAGAGGGGAGCGTCCTCAGCAGAGGGGGAGGCCTGGAAGGAGAGCGGAGCTGGCCCCAGGAGTAGGAGTGTCCAGAAGAGAGTGCCCTGCAGAGGGGAGCGTCTCAGCAGAGGGGAGCGTCTCAGCAAGAGCAAGGTCTCAGCAGAGGGAGGTCTCTGTGCCAGGTGCAGGGAGTGGTCTCAGAGGGGAGCGTCTCAGCAAAACGGAGCATCTCAGCAGAGGGGAGCGTCTCAGCAGAGGGGAGCGTCTCAGCAGAGCGAAGCGTCTCAGCAGAGGGGAGTTGTCCAGCAGAGGGGAGCAGTCTCAGCAGAGGGAGCGTCTCAGCAGAGGAGCGTCTCGGTGCAGAGGGGAGAGCGTCTCAGCAGAGCGAAGCTGTCTCAGCAGAGCGAGCGGCCCCATGAGGGAGCGGCTCAGCAGAGGGAGTGTCCTCAGCAGCAGGGGAGCGTTCCTGCAGTGGCAGAGGTGAGTGCCCCAGCAGAGGGGAGCTGTCTCCTCCAGCAGGAGTGGAGCGTCTCAGCAGAGGGGAGCGTCTCATCAGAGGGGAGCGTCTCATCAGAGGGAAGCGTCTCAGCAGAGGGGAGCGTCTCGGCAAAAGGGGAGCGTCTCAGCAGAGGGGAGTGTCTCAGCAGAGCGGAGCGTCTCAGCAGAGCGGAGCGTCTCAGCAGAGCGGAGCGTCTCAGCAGAGGTAGCGTCCCCAGCAGAGTGGTTGCCCAGAGAGGGATGCCCAGCAGAGCGCTGGAGCGTGTCTAATCAGAGGGGAGCGTCCCCAGCAGGGGAGCGTCTCAGCAAATGGAGCGTCTCAGCGGAGGGCGCTCAGAAAGGGAGCGCCTCAGCAGAGCGGAGCGGTCTGCGGAGCGAGCGTCTCAGCAGAGGGGAGCGTCTCAGCAGAGCGGAGCGTCTCAGCAGAGGGGAGCGTCTCAGCAGAGCGGAGCGTCTCAGCAGAGCGGAGCGTTTCCTTTGATTCAATATGTAGGCTAACCATTAGAGCAAATTTTTTTAATCAAATCATTTGATTTGACTCATGTTGGATTTGGAATTCATATGTTCTTAAACCAACAGAATGTGCTTTTCATGATTACTTGCCTAATTTAATAAAGTAATAATTTATTGGCAATCTACATTTTCAAGGACATTAATATATTTATTCTAAAATCTTTATGTGATAGAGCAAAATGGTTTAGATATTTACAATTAGCAGCCCAAGAATATGTAAGATCGCAACCATAAATAAAAATAAAAATTAAAAACATTCCAAATGCAGACCAGTGTTACAAATCCAGAAAACTCAGCTGCAGTCTTATCAGTCTCTATACATAAAAAGTTTGCACCGAAAGAGTCCTGTTACTATCAACAAAATTTGTATTTGGTCAGTTGATTGACTCATCACCTCATTCAAATATAATTCAAACAACAATGGAGTACTGTGCAGGTATATTAATAACCTGGGTAAGTCTTCAATTGATATTGCAGTATATATGGAACTATAAGAGTGAATTGCAAGCAAGTGCAATGGTCATTGGTCTGTTGTGGTAAGGCCAGTTGAAATGTACTCCCTAATGTTTTTCCTATGACGCATGAGTACTCACTGAAAAGGATCAAAATAGAAAGAAGTAATGGGAGCAGATTATAGTGGCATGAGAGGAATGCTGTCTAGCAATTCTTGACACGTGTTGTCTGGGAGTTTCGCAACATTGCTTAAGTATTGATGTAGAATCTCTACAAGACGATGACAAGTCGCTTGAAGACTTGTGTGAACATTTAGAACAGGAAATATCTCACTCCACTACTCTGCTCCTGAGGGATGTAGCAAATAATTTACAAATGCTCCCAAAGATGAAAAAAATAATGATGGTAATAAGAGGAGAGAGCAAGTATAAAGAATATTTATTAATGCATCCCGTTAAAATTCTTATTTTCATATAAGTTGAGTTTGATTTATTAGACTTAATACCATCAAAAAAATTTTTTGTTTGAGAAATAATTAAATGAAATTATTTTTATTTCAAATACCTTAGGGGATATATTTACAAAAAAAATTTTACTTAAAATTTTCCCCAAGTATTTTTTTACCGTGTAGTATTTTTTTCCCCATATTTTTCGAACACACTGCCCCCGTTTTTTTATAATCTTATAAGGAAGAATTTTTTTTTAAAAAAATAATAAGAAATACTAATACATTATCATTTCAAGACTATTGAAAATTTTTTTTTTAAAATTTGTTAACAAAATATGCACTGTAAATACAAGAGGTTTCATTCTGATAATCATAATGCATAGGATCAGTTTTATATGAAGTCTGTGATTTTTTTTTATTCTGAATGCGTAGCTAAAATTTAAGATAAAATGAAAAATTTAAGAATCTGAAAAAAAATTAATTTTTGAGGGAAAAAAAGGTTTTTATACGTTTAAAGAAATTAGTAAAAATGCATAAAATTTTCATTCCATTTTAAAAATTTTTTAAATTTTTGCAAAATGCTCAATCCCGCCAAGGTGGCATTCATCAGACGCGTATCAGACCCCCTAAGAAACAAATCGAAAGAAGGGGATCCAGTATTTGGTTTATTAAAATTAAAAAGGAACTGCAGAACCACAAGCATAAAAAAACAAATGCTGCATTATATGGTTTCAACCCTGCTAGTGTAACTAACAAATCATTACAAAGAAATTACTGTTTAAAAACAAAGGTTAATAGGGAAACCTTTCAACAGAAAAAAACCCCTTGGATTTTTTCCCCGGGAGACCTTTATCGAGGGGTTGAAGTGGTTGTGGTGGGAGAAGGCCCCCGCCGCCGGCCGCAGGTCCCCAGAGCAACCCCCCAACCCAGGCACCGTACCCCAAAAGCGCCCCCCAAGGGGATCAACACACACACACACGCAAATGCACCCCCTTTTGAGGGGGTGTTGGGGGGCCCCTTTAGGGGGTTTCCCAAGGGTCAGTCCTGGGGCCGGTGCTGTTTCGGGATATGTGAATGACGCAGGTAGAGAAGATTCAAAGGCCCCCTTTTTGCAGACGACGGAAATAAGGGGGAAAATTTTAAAAGGATGAGGATGAGGCGGGGCCCAAAAAAGGAATCTGGACGGGTTTGCAAGTCTGGTCCAACAACGACTCAGGGGGGAAAAACCCCAAAACCAAGCGCAAAGTCATGAAGATTGAAAGGGGCCAAAAAAAAGACCGTATAAGAGAAGTCTGGGGGGTAAAGATTGCAAACCTCACTCAAAAAAAAGGGGTTTTGGGGGGAGTATAATACGAGTACATCTGCTGACCCCAAATCAACCAAATAACTGCTGCGGGTATGAGCGACAGGAACCTAAGAATAGCCCACCCCATGAGGGGAATCAGTCAAGACCCTTTACAAGTGATGTCAGGCCCCAAATTGGGGATGCATCACCGGGGGGGAACCACCTTTTAAGCATGTCGAGAAATTAAAAAAGGGAAAGGTTTGAAAAACCCGTCCCGGAGCTTTTGGGGGGTTTTCCTTTTCGAGGAGAGTTTAAGGGAAATCATCTTTTACGACACTGGACGACTGGAGGGGAGGGGGTTATTTGGAGGGCATACTGGGGGGGCAGGAAGGATAGGGAGGATATGATAACATTTAAATTACCCAAAAAAATTGACCAGGTGGAGAGGGGGGGGAGTTTCCAAAAAGGGAGACAGCAGGAAGGGGTCCCAACTGGAAGTTGGGGAAAACCCAAGGGCACAGGGATGAGAAAGGAAAGGGGGTCATGGTTTGGAACAATTTTTCGGGGGAAGATCCATAAAACAGAAAAAATGTTGAATAAAGAAAAAATTTGCAGGATTTTACTAGTAAATGCTCAAAAAAAAAAAATTAAACCCAAAACCCCCCTAAAAAATACTCGCAATTTTTCAAAAAAGGAAAATTTAATGAAGGGAAATGGGAAAAAAGATACCTATCTACAAAATGGAGAAGGTCCTTAGCTTGACCAGACCAGTGGTTTTAACCCCCATAGTTGGAAATTGATAGAATCTATAGTTCCGAGGTATACGGGGAAACCACTTTGAAAGACATAAATTAATTAATGAATCTCAGCAAAGTTTTAAAAGGGGCGTTCCAGGCCGGGAAGAATTTACTAACTTTTTCACTTTGGGTTTTTAGGAGGCCCCCCCAGGTAAGGCACATTGTTTGTGTGTATTTTTAGTTGGGTTTTTTATAGAACACATCGTAGGCTTTTTTGAGGAAAGTTTTGGGGGGAGTAATAGGAGAATTTTTTTCTGGATAGAGGTGTAGCTGAAGATAGGGAAAAGGGTCCAAATGGTTTTGTTGGGGGAAAAAAATATATTAAAAACGGATATAGGAAAGCACTGGTTTTGTAATAGAGTTGTGGATGAGAGGAACAAAAATTTCAAGTACCGACACTGAAGTTAAAACGTTGTGTAGTTTTAAAAAAAGGTTAGAAGGGAAAAAAGGGGGGGAGTTGGGGGTAACTAGCTTGTGATAATATAATAGGTCTGATGCAGTGCTCCTTCCCCAAGTGGATGTGACGGGGGGACTGCTTGGGAGTAGCTTAGGGGCCAAGGGGGTTTTGGGGGTGCCTTTCATGGACCAATAGATTTAAATGGGCCTGCCTTAGGGCCCTTTTTTTAAAAAGAGGACCAGAAGGGGGAGCGAAGAGGCGGGGCCAAGAGCTGTGACACGAGCCCCAACCCCCAAAGGCACAAAAGGGGCCACACTCACAAACACAGACCCCAGACACACACACACACACACAACAAAAAACACACACAAAGTTGGTTTTTAGCCACATCAGGAGGAAAACAACAGTCAAGGGCCAGGTAATATTTGGAAGCAGGGGGGCAAGGGGAACAACCAGAAGGGGGTAAGGGGATTCACAGAGAGACAGAGAGGGTGCCAGCAAACGATTGGGAGGGGGACCAGCAATTACTGGACACACTGCACCAACCGAAGAGGAGGTGAAGATACCAAGGGGGAACAGATACCCTTTGGGAAAGGGAATTCCCGATAATATCCCCGTTGGGGCCTGGGGGGGGAGCAGATACACTGTGTTCCAATTTGCAAAAAACGTCAACAAACCCCTCGGAACAGGGCAACCCCCTGAGGTGTGGAAGACAACAAACACACATACTCACACACTCCCTCTCCACACACACACACTTACCCCACCACAACACACACACACACATATACAACAGGCCTAGTGACTAATCGGCATGTGCCTACCAAAAAAAGGTAACAAATTTAAAACACACTAGCAACTTCCTGTTGCATGCCATGCAAACCCCCCACAAAGTATTTTCCCAAAAAAGAACCAGTAGTGGGGAAAAACCGGTGAGGGGCTGCCTTTATTGTGGGGGAAAGGACTCCCTTTTTTTGTAAGTGGCAGAGGACTACCATTGAAATGGGAGGACGGCCTTTTTTGTAAGTGGCAGAGTGACTGTCTTTTTTTGTGGGGTAAAGGGATTTTTAAGGGGTGGCAGAGTGACTGCCTTTATTGTAAGTGGCAGAGGGACTGCCTTTATTGTAAGGGGAGAGTGACGTTTTTTAAATGCAGAGTGACCCCCCAAAAGGGTGGCAGAGTGACTGCCTTTATTGTAAGTGGCAGAGTGACTCCCTTTTTTTGAAATGGGAGTGACTGCCGAATGTAAGTGGGGTGACTCCCCTTTTTTTGGGAAGTGGGGAGTGACTCCCTTTTTTTGAAAAAGGCAGAGTGACTCCCTTTTTTTTAAATTTTTTAAAAAGGGGAGAGTCCCGCCTTTTTGAAGTGGCAGAGGCCCGGGGCCTTTTTTGAAATGGCAGATGCCCTTTTTACCGGGCACCCATCCCCAAGACTTTAAGAGAGGAAAGAGAAGCTATTTGTTTAAGGCAGGGGCACCCCCCCCCCACACACCAACAGCCCCCCCCAACCATGTCCCCGCTCCTTTTCCCCCAGACAGAGAAATTTTCCTCACCCCCCTTTTAACCCCCCCCCAAAACCCAAAACCCTCAGTCCCAAAACCCCAAATTTTTCCCAGTTTTCCCCCCTGTATTAAGATCACCTACTTCCCAGGACCAACCCCACCGACTCACCGTAGGGTAACCCCAAACCTCGGATAAGGATTACCTTCCATCCCCCCCCCAATACCTAATCCTACACTAAAAGGGGGAAACTGAAAATTTTTCGGCCCAAAATTACCTACCACCCCCCACAAAACCACTAATAATCCTCCAAACTCACCCTCCCTACTCACCCCACCTTCAAACCCCCCCAAACCCTACCCACGAAAATTACCCACCATGACATAATAGTCATGCTGCAGGGGCCCCCCATGTTTTTAAAATTTTTATCTTAAAATATTTTTTCTTATTGGTTCGTTAAGAGGGGGTATAATGGTCATAATCATGTATTATCTTAGTTTATAAAAATATAATAATTTTAAGGTTTACTTTTTAAATTTTTTAAAAATTAAAGATTTTCACAGAAAAGTGATAAATTTGGGAAATACGTGACCACACACGGGGCTTGATTTTACACGGTTGCCATTCTTTTAAGACCTTTTTTGGTCAATGGTAAGCTGAGAACAATGGGATGCTGAGAACATTGGTTGGGGTGAGAACAATGGTATGCTGAGAAAATGGTATGCTGGGGAACAAAGGGAAACCAAAAAGAGGTAAGTCAAGAAAATACTTTTTTTTCCCTTTAATTAATGGAAAAAAAAATTTTTTGGTAATAAAAATAGACAATAAAATACAATTTTTTAATTATACTTTTTTTTTCCCAAAATACAAAGGAAAATTTTATAAGATAAAAAACACAACAGAAGGTTGACCCCATGGCTTATCCGGGGGGAAATTTTCAGTCAAAAAAAAATACATTTTTATTTCTGAATGAGATAGTCTTAAGTCAGTCAGTGAAATTAATTAATCTTATTTATTTTTCTTAAGTTGTTAAAAGAGATAACTGAATAAAAAAAAAGATAAGAAATAAATGGAGGGGTAATCTTAGACCTTTCGTAAGTCAAAGAAGGTAATGTATGAAAAGCCAAAAAAAACTGTAATAAGAAAAAAAAAGGAAAAAATTTTTAGTAAAATGACAAAAACTGACCCTTTGATTATTCTCCTTTATTCCTGTATTAACACACGATCCTCCATCGGAATAAGATCAAAGTCAGTCTCAGAGCTGATAAAACAAAAATATAAACCCTTTTAAAAACACTTGAAAGGTAGCAAAGGTTAATTTTTGGTTGATATTCCTACATTTCCCGCATATGTATCACTTTTCCTTTGGGGAAAAATAATGCCAAAGAAAAATAAGAACTACAGTTTCAGCCCTTTTTAAGTTGGGGATTATACAGTCAAATTTTCTTTCTTAAAAACCCTACAATTTTATATAGGTTTATATGTCGGCCAATGAACAGAAATTATCTTATTTCTTAATGTTATAAGAAATACACTAAGAAGAGAATTAATCTTATGCTAAATGAAAGCTGAGTCTTAGCTTCAGTATGAGTCAATCATATTTTATTTACTAAATAAAGACAAGCTAAGAAAAGACGGTAAATAAGGAAAGATGTAATCTCATGGAAAGAACCACAAATGTAATAGTAACAAGATAATAATTAAGATTTAAAGTCAGGTATACACGCGGTAAAAAGAGAAAGATTGACCTAACCTCAGTTAATAATTCTACATTCTATATTGTTTTGCCATTTTAGACCTCATGGAAGTAAGCTTTAAAGTGATAATCTAAGGTGAAGGAAGAGACTATTTTAATTGCCATGAAAAGAAGATTTTCCTCATAGTTAAGCTGGATTCTTGTACATCCTCCTCAGACACATCAAATTTAAATATTAACCTGCTTTCATGTTTAACATCTCTAAGTCCACAATCACACAAGTCCCCTCTACCACCCATTAGTGTTTGACCATAAATCCTATCTTCCCAAAAAAATATGTCACCAAGCTCTCTGTTCTATCTCTCTTTTTCTTTTGCTCTCAGTCCCTTTGGAAAAACGTAATTCATGGGGTTTTCCTTCTGGAGTTCCCTGATTAGTATTTCCACAGTTAATATTTTTGTAACATGTACAAGACTTATTTTTTAAACTTTATATCAAAAAAAACAATATGTCTGGTTAATTAGATGTTAAATAAATTATACTTGAAATTTTTTACCTAATGAAAGCCCTTTTAAAAAAAAAAAATGATGTCCAGATCTATCATTCATAACATGAAGTGTTTCTTCCAAAAAAATTGTGTCAAAGATACTTTATCGTCAATAAAACACCAAGGAATCACACGGATGAGTCAAGATCAAGATGCTCCCCCCCTCTTGGTGGAGGAGCATTAGATTAATACTGATCATAAATAAGTTTTTTGGGAAAAAGGTAAGTTCCCCCTTGGTGGAAGCATAAAATTATTTTCTATATGCCTCTGCATCCCCTTTAAAGGGTTTTTGGATATATAAAAAAGAAGGAATATAATAAAAGTTCTTTGGGCCCCGAAGTTAATTTGATTAAAGATTCTTTAAATGTACGTTATTTATTAAATCTTCATAAAAAATCCCTAAAATCCATTTTATTTCATTGCTCGAAATTTTACAGATACTTTACTTTTAAAACCAAATATATTTTAACAGAAAATCCAGTCAAAATCAGGAAGTAGATGCCTTATGGTGTTACACCTTCCATTTGAGAAAATTTTCCCTTCAAAGAGCGTCTCTGTATATTTTTTTTGGGATATATTAACAGAGTTCTTATATTTCACACACAAACATTTTCACCTCTCAGAGTAGAAATTCATCTTATTATACTCATATCATGCGAGCATAGCGAGTGTGATAAATTTTAAGGATTTTCTCACATAATATTAGTTGAAAAGAGACTAAGAGTTACCACTTGACACTTCATTGCACTAGCCCTCCAACCCTATCACCCATTCTAAACCTTCTTAATTCTTTTAAATATTCATCACTAGAGACTTAAAAGCTTCAGCAAAAGTAGTGATCAAGACATTTCATTAACAAGTTAAATATAAAAAAAGGGGGTAGGGGGAAAGGGGGTTGTAGAAAAGGGGAAGGGAGTAGAATAAGATAGTAAATAGAGTAGTAGTAGAATGCTAGTAGGGGAAGAAGTGCTGCTTGGGAAAAGTTAAATTTTGAAGGGGTTGAGAAAAATAGTGGTAAAAAAAATGGACCAAAAAACAGAGGGGGAAAAGGGGGCTTCTTACTACCTCTGAGGGGAAAGAGAGAAGAAATTTCTTTTTACACTCTGAGGGGAAAAGAGAAAAAGGGGAATCTTATTTCACCCCTTTATGGAAGAAGAATAAATGTCCCCTTTTACTCATTTCCCATTGTTTTAATTTTTTTTTCCCTTACTTTTATTTTTACCATTTTTAAAATTTTAAATTTACTACCTAAACTTTTACCACGACTATTGCTACTACTACTACTTTTCCTCCTCCTTTTCTACTTCATTTCGTTTATGTTCTAGCCCCCCTACTGGTTTCAGTGTGACTCAATAATAGTCCACGTTGTACCAAAAAAGTCTTTGGGAAATTTCGGCTCCCAAGTACTGGATATTCGTGAATTGTTTCAGCTTTGGTCTTGTGAATTTTTTAAATTTAAACATTCCTAATGTGACTTCATCCATCTGATTTTAATGTACAACTTGGGGTGAATTTTACTTATTTTAATAGGATCATTTTAACAATCCTTTTAGTTGTCTTTTTCCCAAATTCTTGTGTTATACCAGTTATGGATAAAACGTTTATCAGTTTGTCTTTGGTTTAATTTATCTTTTTCATTGATATCCAAATTCGTTGACTATTAATTCCACCATGCAAACAGACCATTGCTGAATATTGTATATAATATCGACAATACCATTGTTTCGCTATTTCTTTTATATTGCCATCCATATCTTTTGTCAGCATCCATCAATATCTTCTGCTACATCCATCAGTATCTTCTGTCTACATCCATCAGTATCTTTGTCTACATCCATCAATATTTTGTCTAATCCATCAGTATCTTCGCCTACATCCATCAAATTTTTTTGTCTCATCCATAAAATCTTATGTCTGTATCCATCAATATCTTCGTCTACTCCCAACATTTTCTGTCTGCATCCATCAATATTTTCTGTCTGCATCAATCAATATCTTCTTTTGCATCCATCAAAACTTCTGTCTACGTCCACCAATATCTTCTGCCTGCATCCTCAATATTTTTTGTCTGCATCCATCAATATCTTAGGATCCATCAATATTTTATGTCTGCATCCATCAATATCTTCTTTTGCATCCATCAATATTTTTTTCTGCATCCATCAATATCTTTGTCTGCATCCATCAATATTTTCTGTCTGCATCCATCAATATCTTCGTCTGCATCCCTCAATATTTTCTGTCTGCATCCATCAATATCTTTGTCTCTATCCAAAATTTTTTCTGCATCCATAAAATTTTTCTGTCTGCATCAATCAATATCTTCTGCCCATCCATCAATATCTTCTGTCTCGTCCACAATATTTTCTGCCTGCATCCATCAATATTTTCTGTCTATCCATAAATCTTATGTCTGCATCCACAATATTTTCTGTCTGCATCCATCAATATCTTCTGTCTGCATCCAAATATTTTCTGTCTGCATCCATAAATTTTCTGTCTCACCCATAATATTTTCTGCCATCCATCAATATCTTCTGTCGCATCCATCAATATTTTCGTCTGCACCCAAAATATCTTCTGTCTACATCCATCAACATTTCTGCCATCCATCAATATTTTCTGTCTGATCAATCAATATCTTCTGTCTGCACCCATCAATATCTTCTGTCATCCCCCAATATCTTCTCCCCATCCATCAATATTTTCTGTCTGCATCCATCAATATTTTTGTCTGTATACTTTAATATCTTCTACGTCCATCAACATCTTCGTCTGCATCCATCAATTTTTTTTGTCTTCATCCTCAATATCTTCTGTCTGCATCCATAAATATCTTCTGCATGTATCCATCAATATTTCTGTCTGCATCCTTTATCTTCTGCATGTATCCATCAATATCTTCTGTCTACATCCATCAAACTTCTGTCAATATCCGTCAATATCTTCGTCAATATCCGTCAATATCTTCTGTCAATATCCGTCAAATTTCTGCCTGCACCCAACTCAAAAACCCTCTCATAATTCTCATCACTAAGTCCTTCCTCTCCATTCTCACTATCAGGATCATAAACACTAAAAATGTCTCCTGTGGAAGATTATTTCACACACATCCATGTTTCCACTGTCATATTTAGAATCCCTGTAATTATAGTTGATCTCTCATACTTCCCTTCTTTTGAAAGGTCAACTTCACCTCCATTAATAATTTCTTGCACTCTCAATTGGGATACAATAATAAAAATACATATTTCATTCCCCACTTAAATTCCTTTGGAATAACTTTTATAAAACTTTTTTAAAAACATTTTATGTTAAATATTCAAATTTCTATACTAAACACTAAACATCATCTAATTAATTTTAGTTGCACACTTCCCAATTTTGGAACCCCCTTTTTATTATCTTCATAAAAAAGATTCCAACAGTTAAGTAACATTTCATTCTAACATGAACGTACAAACACATTTCCCCCAACACATTTATATTCAAACCTACAGATAAATATTCTCTCCTTACATATTCATTCTGACTTGAATTCTCAAACACGTTTACCCATTCATTCTCATTCATTCCTGAATGGCCAAACACATTCACTCTGCATATCTCCATTCTCTGACATGAATGAACAAACACATTCACCCAAACACATCCTGATTTATACCTAAAAGGGAAAAAATATTCCTCATTACATACCCATTTTGACCTGAACATTCAAACACATTCACCCAACACATCCCATTCAGATATGAACGAACAAACATAATCACCAACCTATTCCCATCCACCTAAAAAAAAAAATCTTCACTCATTACGTACCCATGCTGCCCTGATCGCTGAACCACATTCCCCAAAAATTCTCACTAAAGACGCAGGTGAATATTCCTCATTAAATACCTGTTCTGACCTGAATGCTCAGTTACATTTTCCCATCAAATCTGCATTCAGATCTGAACGAACAACTATAATTGCCAGTTTTTCTTAACGGTGCTTTAAAATACTCTATAATTCTACTTAATGGACGACATACATATCATTAAATCCAAATCACTTATGTATTTATAATAAGCTATTTAAAACACTCAATAATTTCTCAAGAGATTTTCTAGGTAACAGTTTCATGGGGGTCACCAAATGAAAACACGTTTTAACATGGGAGCCTGAAATCCAATATTTAATTTGGGAACCTGGAAACAGTGTTTCATTCCAAGTTTCAATTAGGATTAATTTTATCAAACACTTTGTGTTAAAGGGATATTTCCCACACATTTAATTAAAAACAATATTTTCAAGACTCTTTGATCATTAAGATTTTTTTTAAGTCATTCGTATCACTGGTATTCGACCATTAAAAAAAGATTTTTTCATTACACTGGTGAATTATTTTATCTTAACCCCGTAAAGAATATGAATAACTTATTTTACTTTATTTAAATCCTCCCATGTCTCAACCTAACCTAACCTAATTTCCAATAGCTTCTCTATTGAAAATAGCTGCTATCCATTTTCAGATAAAAAGTTTTAAGTTTCCATGAACTTACGAACATAATGAACAAACAGAATTTGTTTAAATTTCAATGAATATTTGAAACAGAATTTTTTTTCATCAATGAGACTCCAAAAAAACCTTTTCTATCAAAAAATTTTTAAATATCTATCAATAACTATCTATCAATAACTATCTATCAATAACTATCTATCAAAAATATATATCAATAACTATATATCAATAACTATCTATCAATAACTATCTATCAATAACTATCTATCAATAACTATCTATAAAGATTAACATTAAACTGGGGGTGACTGCGTGTCCAACGTGATAGTCCCTTTTGTTTTTTCGATATTTGTTGATAAAAATCCAGTAATTTTAAGATGATGTACAGGTATAGGAAAATAGTATGTTCTTCCACTATGGGTGGAGCTATATTGTTATCATGAAACTTATCTGTGGGGGTTTTAAGTTAATTTTTGTTATTTACGGAGGAGTTAAGTATCTTCATTTTTACTCATCAATGGATGCCTTGATGAATATACAAGATCATTTTAGTTGTTTCATGATGATATGGGATCTGTGACGCATTTTCAGAAAGGAATATCTCATATTTTGAATGATCTGGAAATTTTTTTATGATTAAATGTAACCCTTCAGGTATTTTTTCTATTATTTTAAAAACAAACATATTGTTGTATGGTTAACCAAATATTAATTTTTATATCTTTCAGGTATTTTCTCAAAGAAACTAAAAATAGTAAAATTTTGAGCCAAGTCTTATTCATGTTGGGAAAGATAAGTTGTGAAAATGTTTAGTAGGTTTTGTCAGCAGAAGGGAACACAACATTAAGTTTCCTGTGAAGCAATAATAAAAAAGAAAGAGCTAGAAAAGGCCTGGGGACAGACATGTGAACGGGGCTTACAGAGTTTAAATATGAAAGATTTAAAATTTATTTTGATGTATTTGTTTAAGGAGGATGTACTAAGAGTCTTGACAACTCTAAGAATATTTTTTTCACAGCTT
>WNWK01029100.1:0-24731 GCA_009830355.1 Cherax destructor | reverse complement strand
GTGGGGGTTGTTGATGCACCGGCTTTCTGTTGTGTAGACATGTTGTGTTTCAAAGTCCTTAGCGTTGGTTTCTTGGTACTGTTACTGTTGTTGTTTCCTCTGCGATTTCCGCTCATAGTATCCCTAGTGAAGCTATGGAGGAGGCTTTATTTCCTTTAGCTTGGGTTAGGCGTTCGTCTGGCAGCGCGGGCGATGTTTGGGTTTGCAGGGCTGTCTTCCTTAGATCTTCAATTTTGTTAAGGTTTGGGTAGCATTTCTAGTATTCTTGGGTCATTTTGTGATCTACGTGGGTTTGTGCAGTTGTACCTTCAATTAGGCCATCACAAGCTTTGATGAGCGCTGAGTTTTTTGGAGAATAAGGGCTGCTAGGATGCTGCCTCTGCCGCTGCCGCCAAATGGAGCAATAGTTGTTAGAACTGTGCAAATTAAGGGGAATCACAGATATCAATAAGTGTATTTTGCTGTGGTTAGTAATGTGCAAATTAAGGAGAATCACAGATATCAATAAGTGTATTTTGCTGTGGATATGTGCAAGATAAAGTAGTTTTCGTATGGTTAACTACCGGTTGGGTGCGTAAGTGAGATAAGATGTTTTTTAACGGTGCTTTTGAAAATGGAGGTTGTGTCTGCAGTTCTAGAGTTTTCAGGCAGGGAGTTCCAGATTTTAGGCCCTTTTATGCGCATTGAATTTTTGTATAGATTTAGTCGGACACGGGGAATGTCAAAGAGATGTTTATGTCTGGTATTATGTCTATGGGTCCTGTCACAACTGTCAAGAAAGTGTTTTAGCTCAGGGTTAAAGTTGGAATTAATGGTTCTATAAATGTAGATAGCAGAGTAGTAAGTATGGATGTTCTGGACAGTGAGTAGGTTTAGGTCTTTGAAGAGTGGGGGTGTGCTGCCTAGCGTTGGATTGTGTGATAATTCTTACTGCGGCTTTTTGTTGGGTTATTATTGGCTTTAGGTGGGTAATTGCTGTTGATCCCCATGCACAAATGGCATATGTGAGGTAGGGATAGATGAGTGAGTAGTATAGTGTGAGTAGGGCTGATTGTGGTACATAATACCGTATCTTAGAGAGGATCCCCACAGTTTGGACACTTTCTTTGTTATGTGTTGGATATGGGTGCTGAATTTCAGGCTGCTGTCAAGGTGAAGGCCCAGGAACTTGCCCTCGTTATGTCTAGCAATAGGTGTAGAGTTGATCTTAATGTTTAATTGTGGATCATCTGTTCTGTTGCCAAACATAATATAGAAGGTCTTATCAGTGTTGAGTGTAAGTTTATTGGCAGTCATCCATGTTGATATTTTTATTAATTCGTCGTTAACAATGGTATTAAGCGTGGCAAGGTTTGTGTGGAGATGACATAAGTTGTATCGTCAGCAAAGAGTATTGGTTTCAAGTGTTGTGATACATTGGGAAGATCATTGATGTATAAGAGGAAGAGCAGGGGACCAAGGACACTTCCTGCGGTACGCCGGTGTCTAGTGGTAGTGTCGTGGAGGATGTGTCTTTAATAGTGACATACTGGTACCTATTAGTGAGGTAGGATTTGAGGTATGCTAGTGCATGACCTCTTATTCCATAGTGGTCAAGTTTGTGGAGTAGGATGCCGTGGTTTACTGTGTCAAAAGCTTTCCTTAAGTCAATAAAAAGTCCTAGTGGATATTCCTTATTTTCAAGTGCTGTGTAAAGCAGGTCTATCATTTTTACTATTGCATCGTTAGTGCTTTTATTTTCCTGAAGCCAAATTGGCAGGGGTTGAGTATGCTTTGTGTAGTTATAAACGAGTATAATCTCTTGTGCACAAGTTTCTCGAATATTTTGGATAGCAATGGTAGATTTGATATAGGCCTATAGTTATTTACGTCTGTAGGGTCACCACCTTTGTGTATTGGTGTAACCCTTGCTGTTTTGAGTAGTGTTGGGAAGGTGCTAGATTCTAATGATTTGTTAAAAAGTAAAGAAATAGGATATGAAAGGACATGAGCAGCTCGTTTGTATATTAAGGGTGGAACTTGAGATAGATGTCCTGATTTATTTTTAAGTGACTTGATTATCATGGAGACTTCATTGGGTTCAGTAGGTGCAAGATATAAGGAGGATGGGAAATTCCCATCTAGGTAATCACTTGCTCGGGCATTGGTATCTGGAATTTTACTGGCAAGATTTGATCCTATAGTTGAGAAGAAGTCATTTATCTTGTTTACTGTATCAATAGGCTGTAGTGGTGTTTCGTTTGGTTTAGTTAGGACAATATCCCTATTTTTTTTCAGTTTGTGGGTGCCCATAATCTGTGAGAGTGTTTTCCAGGTCTTTTTTATATCTCCTCTTGTTTCAGTGAATCTGCTGGAGTAGTACAATTGTTTGGCTTTTTTTATTAGTTTGGTGAGAACTGATGAATAGTGTTTAACAAACTCCTTATGTATAAATCCCCGTCTATATTGCTTCTCATATTGATGTTTCTTGTTAATGGATTTTAGTAAGTTGTTAGTTAGCCATGGGCAGCCTAACCGTTTATTCGTAATCTGTTTCATTTTTATAGGACAATGTTTGTTGTATAGTCTATGTAATTTATTCAGAAAGGTGTCTGTCCACTCATCGATACCCTTGGCATTTGGGAATTCTATAGCCCAGTCAACTGTGTCTAGCTCTGTTGTGAAGTTATTTATTGAAGCTTGGTCATGGAGTCGGAATGAAACTTTGGTGTATTCTAGGGGCGGTTTACTAATGTTTGTTAAGAGGAAGGTGGGGTAGTGGTCTGTGGTGCTGTCTGTTATTATCCCCGATTTAAGGGGGGCTAGGATATTGGTCCATATATGGTCGATTATGGTTGCACTCGTATCAGTAAGTCTAGTTGGTTTGGTTATTGTTGGTATGAGAAGTGTGTTGTTCATATTGTTGATGAAATCGGTTACTGGCTGGTCATCTGGTAGGCCAAGGTTGATGTTGAAGTCTCCAGCTAAGATAAGGTGGTGTTTGTTCAATTGGTTGTTTGTTATTTGCGTTTTTAGTTGATCGCTAAAACTTGGGATGTTTGTATGAGGCATCCGGTAAATGGCCCCGATGGTTATGGGAGTCTTAAGGTTTTGTGCAGTAAATTTAGCAAAAATATATTCTCCATATTCATCATTATAGCAATTGGTGTCACAGCAGGATATTTCATTAGAGTAATAGATTGCAATACCTCCCCGCTTGATGTGGTCTGCAGTTGTGTATTGCTGTGTATCCTGGCAGCGAGTAGATATCTATTGAATCCTGCTTAAGCCAGGTTTCAGTAAGGACAATACATGTGAAGGTAGTTTTTAGGGAACCAAGGAGGGCAAGGAGGTCATCATAGTGTTTGCTTAAGGATCGGACATTGTAGTTAAGAACTGTTATACTTTTAGTAGTGTTTAGGACAGTGTGGGCTTGTGATGCTGTGTAGTAGAGGCAGTTATTTTCCAGTAAATTTTGAATAGGTGTTCGATTAAATAGGTTTAGATCAGGGTCGACGTGATCATTCATCATTTAGGTTAAATAGTGATTTTGTTATATCATGTATAGTGTGGTGAGTTATAGTACTGATATCTGTTGTAAGGGGATGTTTTGGTAAGTATATAACTAATGCACATTGGTCAAATAGAGTATAGTAACAAATAAACATAGTGGTATTGGTATTGATATTGAGTATGTATTAAGCTAGTATGAAATAAAAAATTAGATATAAACTAATGAGATACAATTATCAAAAACAATGTAGCACCAATGAGTTTGGTATTGGTTATGTATTAAGCTAGAATGAAATATAGTACAGTAAAATTAAAGAAAAATTTAGATATAAACTAATAAGATTAAATTATTAATAACAATGTAGCACCAATGAGTTTGGTATTGGTTATGTATTAAGCTAGAATGAAATAAAGTACAGTAAAAATTATAAATTTAGTTAATCTATTAAGTTTAAGTTACAAAATTGAGTAGCACCAATGAGTTTGGTGTTGGTTATTTAATAAGCTAGAAGGTAATTAGATATAAACTAATAAGATAAAATTACTTATAACAATGTAGCACCAATGAGTTTGGTAATGGTTATGTATTAGGCTAGAATGAAATAAAGTACAGTAAAAATTACAAATATAGATAAACTACTAAGTTTAAATTACAAAATTGTGAAGTATCAATGAGTTTGGTGTTGGTTATTCAATAAGCTAGAATGTAATTAGGTGAACTAGATATTACCTATGATATTAATAGATAATAAGATAGTTGTAGCACCAGACTGTTACTAGTAATTGCACTAGAGAATAGAAGCAATAGAAATAAAGGTATAATACAGGTTTATAAAAAAGTATAATAAAAAATAAACAGGGGCAAAGAATGGTATACAGTAGATATTAAAAATAAGTAAAATTGGATTTTTTAGCACAGGTTATTAGAAAGTATAATTGGTAAGGATAGGGCAATGATGTTGCAACTGTGTATGGAAGCTTGGATCTTTGGCAATGATAGGTTAATAAAAATAAAGGTATAAAACAAGATTGAGCAATGAAGTATAAAAAAATGGGGCAATAATAATTATAAAATAAAAATTGTGCAATAAAGCTTGAATAATAAGGCTTGAAAAATAAAGGTATAAAACAAGTTTGAGCAATGAAGTATAAAAAAATGGGGCAATAATAATTATAAAATAAAAATTGTGCAATAAAGCTTGAATAATAAGTAAGGGGAGTAGGGTGATAGAGGCTAGGACCTTGGGTGGCTTTAAAAAGAGATTGGACAAATATATGAGTGGGAGGGGCTGGGTTTGATTAGTGTCGTGAGTACGGGAGTAAATTCTTAGGTAGTGGTGGTTTTGATAAGGACCTGCCTTGTATGGGCCAGTAGGCCTTCTGCAGTGTTCCTCCATTCTTATGTTCTTATGTTCTTAATATCTTGTTAGTGGGATGGAATGTGAAGGATCTGCCTAGTATGGGCCAACAGGCCTGCTGCAGTGTTCCTCCTTTCTTATGTTCATATGACTCGATCCATGACAACACTTTTCCCACAATGCCATGAGCTGCCACTTTCTTTAACAGTCTCTGGTGCGGTACTCTATCAAAAGCCTTACTAAAATCTAAATAAACAATATCGAATTCTTTATCGTGATCAACAGCCTCAAAAGCTTTACTAAAGAAGGTTAATAAATTAGATAGGCAGGAACGGCCCCTCGTGAATCCATGCTGAGTATTATTAATCAAATTATGGTTATTTAAATGGCTTCTAATAATATCAGCTATAATTGACTAGTAATTTGCCTACAATTGAGGTCAGGCTTATTGGGCGGTAATTTGACGGTAGTGACTTGTCCCCTGCTTTAAAAATAGGAATTACATTAGCCATCTTCCACATACAAGACACTACACCTGTTTGAAGAGATAAATTAAAAATGTTAGATATTGGTTCACAGAGTTCCATTTTGCATTCCTTAAGAACCCTTGCAAAAAGCTCATCAGGACCCGGCGATTTATTTTGTCTCAGTCGGTCTAGTTGTTTCATAACCATTTCGCTAGTGACTGTGATATTACATAATTTATCTTCTTCAGGGACTCTAAAAAAATTAATTACTGGGATATTATTAGTGTCTTCCTGTGTGAAAACCGAGAGAAAATAATTATTAAAAATAGAGCACATATCATTCTCCTTGTCAGTAAGATGTCCAGAGTTATTTTTAAGGGGACCTATCTTATCCCTAACTTTTGTTCTATAAACCAGGAAAAAACTTTTTGGATTAGTTTTTGAATCCCTAGCAACTTTAATTTCATAGTCCTGTTTAGCTTTTCTTATACCCTTTTTAACGTCCCTCTTAATGTCGGTATACTGATTTATAAGATGACCCTCACCTCTATTTATGTGCCTATAAATTCCTTTCTTCTGCCCTAAGAGATTTTTGAGCCTATTATTCATCCATTTTGGGTCATTTCTACTTGATCTAATTTCTTTATACGGGATAAATGTTCTTTGGGCAGCCTGTATAATGTTAAAAAAGCTGTCATATTGATAGCTCTCTTCGTTACCCCAGTCCACAGTTGATAAGTGTTCTCTAAGCCCATTATAATCTGCTAAGCGAAAATCTGGGACTGTTACTGAATTATCCCTACTATCATACATTCATTCAATGCTTGTGCACGCTTGTGCAAAGTTCCTCTGTAATTTCTAAATTATTAACAAGGGATTCCTTGTTTGCCAGAACCAAGTCAAGTAGGTTATTTCCCCTTGTAGGTTCTGTCACAAACTGCTTCAAAAAACAATCCTGAACTACTTCTAAAAAGTTGTTTCGTGACATCTACGTTTGAATCAATTATCCTACCTATCTTCATGTCATCAGCGAATTTGCTCATATCAGTAGTAATTGGCTAGTCAAGGTCATTGATATATATTATAACCAACCATGGGCCTAAAATTGATCCCTGCGGAACGCCACTTGTTACAGATCCTCACTCAGACTTAACCCCATTGATGCACACTCTCTGCTTCCTATTGGTGAGTCACAACTCGATCCATGACAGCACTATTTCCCCAATGCCATGAGCTGCCACTTTCATTAACAGTCTCTGGTGTGGTACTCTATTAAAAGCCTTACTAAAATCCAAATCATCATTATCGAATTCTTTATCATGATCAAAGGCCTCAAAAACTTTACTGAAGAAAATTAGTAAATTAGTTAGGCAGGAACGGCCCTTCTTGAATCCATGCTGAGTATCAATCAAATTATGCTTATCAAGATGACTTCTTATATTATCAGCTATAACTGATTCTAGTAATTTACCTACAACTGAGGTTAGGCTTATTGGGCGGTAATTTGACGGTAACGACTTGTCCCCTGCTTTAAAAATAGAAATTACAGTGGCTATCGTCCACATATCAGACACTACACCTATTTGAAGAGTTATGTTAAAAATATTAGTCAATGGTTCCTTAAGAACCCTTGAAAAAAGGGATGAGCTTTTAACATTATTTTCTTTAACTCGGTGAACTTGTTTCATAACCATATCATTAGTGACTGTGATATTACATAATTTATCTTCTTCAGGACCACTATAAAAAATAATTACTGGGTATTGTTAATGTCTTCCTGTGTGAAAACCGAGAGAAAATATTTCTTAAAAATAGAGCACATTTCATTCTCCTTGTCAGTACAGTGCCCACAGTTATTTTTAAAGGGACCCATCTATAAACCTGAAAAAAACTTTTCGGTTAGTTTTCGAATCCCTAGCAACTTTAATTTTGTAGTCCCATTTAGTGTTTCTTATCCCGTTTTTACCGTCGCTCTTAATGTGAGTGTATTGATTCATAAGATGACCCTCACTTCTTTTGATGTGCCTATAAATTCCTTTCTTCTGCCCTAAAAGATATTGGTATTTCATGCATTTAGGGTCATTTCTATTCGATCTAATTTCTTTATACGGGATAAATGTTCTTTGGGCAGCATGTATTGTGTTTAGAAAGCTGTCAAATTGATAGCTCTCTTCGTTACCCCAGTCACAGATGATAAGCGTTCTTTAAGCCTATTGTAATCTGCTAAGCAAAAATCTGTGTCAGTTACTGAGTTATCCCTAATATCATATTTCCATTCAATGTAAAAGTAATTGATTTGTGGTCGCTTGAGCCGAGTTCCTCTGTAATTTCTGAATTATTGACAAGGGTTTCCTTGTTTGCCAGAACCAAGTCAAGAAGATTATTTCCCCTTGTGGGTTCTGACACAAACTATTTTAAAAAACAATCCTGAATTACCACTAAGAAGTCGTTAGATTCTAAATTCACAGTCAAGGAATTTCAATCAATATGACTGAAGTTAAAGTCGCCTAGAACTACTACGTTATCATGCCTTGTGGCCCAAACAATTTCCTCTCATAGTAGTCATCTTTGGTTCCTATCTAAGTTTGGGGGACGGTATATCACGCCTAAAAACAATTTTTCGTGCCCCTCTAAAAATTGTACCCAGACAGAATCAGTATGTGTTATTTCAGACTTTATATCCATTTTTATGCAACAATTCAAGCGATCTCGGACATACAGTGCCACCCCACCTCCTTTCCGATACTTCTGTCTACTTGGAACAATTTTAAACCCTGAATATGACATTCAGCAGGCATGTCCCACTTTTTCGTATTTAACCACGTCTAAGTTATGGCAAATACATCAATGTTACCCGCACTTGCAACTAATCTCAACTCGTCCATCTTATTCCTAGCACTACGACAATTAGTATAATATAAATTTAGAGACCTTCCTTTCTCTTTTCCCTTCCTGCTCATTTCTGTTTTTCTACTATAACTATTATTGTCCTTGTCACCTTGTGCTACTGGCTTGTAAATATCCACCTCATTTTGCCTATTATTGGTTTCCTTCAAACTGGCTTAGGCTTGGCTACAGGTACTTCTGACAGTTTGGGAGACACAGATGATGATCAAACTAAATGCAAATTATGTGATCAGACATATGGTCACTGTCTTGAACACTATGTGCTTAATTGTGCACTTATTGAGGAATATAGAGATAGACAATATAATAACCTATGTGACATGTCAAGATATCTTATTCATGAAATAAGATACCTGCTTGTAATAGATAATTGAAATGTAGATATAAACCCAAATGTACAATTGTTAACCCTTTGGGGCCTAGTGCCTAGGCCTTTTGTGTATCCATATGCTCTTGCGCTACCGTCCACAGGATGGATATGGGGTGCACAATAAACTAGCCACTTCGGTGGCAAAATCTAATCTTCAAACTCACAATATTACTACACTGGGACTTCAACGTTTTCCCCCCACAACCCATACCACTAACTATTTCTAGTTCAAAACCCTAACAGCTCCCTCCACTGCACTGACCAGTGCCCCCACCCCAGACCTAGGTAAGTGAACCCTATCCCTGGCATACATGTCGTTTCTGCCATAGAAGAGGTCCCAGTTGTCAATGAATGTTACTGAATTTTCCTGAGAGTGTTTATCCAGCCAGCAATTTACACCAATTGCCCTGGACAACCATTCATTTCCAACTCCTCTCCTTGGCAAATACCACATATCACAGGGTTCCCACCCTTCTTCCTAATTATGTCTATTGCTGACCTGTACCTGCCAATCAAGTCCTCACTTCTATGTCTGCCAAAATTGGTGCCTCCAGCACTGAGACAGATAATAGGATTGCTCCCATTATCTCTCATGATGTCGTCCAGATGGCTAACAATATCCTTCATCCCAGCTCCAGGAAAACATACACTCTGCCTCCTCTTCCTATGCTAAGACAAAAATCCCTATCCATAAACTTAATCTGACTGTCCCCAACTAAAAGAATGTTCTTACCTTGACTAGCGGTGTGCATGACGTTCTCGATGGTCTTAGCAGAGACGGTCTTCACTGGGATATCTTCACTGGCTGGCTTCACAGTGTCGTTAACAATTAGCATTGTTTGAAGATCATGGGTAGTCGATTCACATTCGCTTGATAACAAGGAAAAAGAGTTGCTGGTTTTCACAGCAGTCTCCTGGACCTTCTTTATCTTTAGCTTCGTCCCTTCAGTTCCGACTAGCATCCATTCGTTGGTCTGATCATCGGCGACATTGTTCCGGGGATAATCCTTGCATATATCCTTCAGTCATTGAATTTCTCTTCTTGCTTCTGTTAATTCTGCCTTAAGCTGAAGATAGAGCTGCTCGTAGTCGAGGGAAGCAATCATCACAATCTCAGGTAGCTAAGTACGGAAGCACAGTAGACAAGTCACCACAGAGCAAAGTACAGGTCACCACTGAGCAAAGTACAGGTCACCTTTGTTTATGCCCTTTGTCCACTTATACACTTCGATGATATCTCCCCTCATTCTATGTCTCTCCAGAGAGTGAAGATTCAAGGCTCTAAGTCTATCTTCATACGAGAGAATCCTTATACAGTAAATCATTTTAGTCATTCTTCTCTTTATGTTCTCCAATGAATCTATATCCATCTTGTACTAAGGAGACCAAAACTGAGCGGCGTAATTCAAATGAGGTCTCACTAGTGATGTACAGAGCTGTTAAATAACTTTTGAACTTCTGTTACTTATACTTATTTAAATAAATTCTATTAATGTGTTAGCCTTATTCCGCACACTTATGCACTGTTGTCTTGGCTTTAGATTTCCGAGTAGCATGACTTACAAGTTTTTTTCACATTCTGTATGATCAAGCTCTACTTCACCTAGTTTATAACTTCGAGGGTTATTTTCATTACCAAGGACTAGTACTTTACACTTGTCTATATTAAACTTTATCTGCCACTTTTCAGACCAAAATTTTAATTTGTCCAAATCCTCCTGGAGTTCACTGGCATCCTCCTCAGAATGAATCATATGGTCTCTTTTTGAATCATCAGCAAATTTGCTCATATCACTTGAAATTCCTTCATCAAGGTCATTTATGTAAATTATGAACAACAATGGGCCTAAAACTGATCCTTGTGGAACGCCACTAGTGACTAATCCCCATTCAGATTTGACCCCATTAATGGAAACTCTGCTTTCTATTGGTAAGCCATGCCTCTATCCATGCTAGAACTTTACCTCCTATGCCATGAGCTGCTACTTTTTTCAAGTCTCTTGTGAGGTACTCTATCGAAGGCTTTGCTGAAATCCAAATAAACAATATCATATTCTTTATCACTGTCTACTGCCTCAATGTTTTATTGAAGAACGTCAGTAAATTTGTCAGGCAGGAACGACCTCTCGTGAACCCATGCTGAGATTCATTAATCAAATTATGCTATTCAAGGTGACTTCTAATAATATCAGCTATAATTGATTCTAATAATTTGCCTATTATAGTCGTCAGGCTTATTGGACGGTAATTTGATGGAATGGACTTATCCCCTGATTTGAATATAGGAACTACATTAGCTATCTTCCACATCTCTGGCACAATACCAGTTAGGATGGACGTATTAAACACATTCGTTAATGGCTGACTAAGTTCCATCTTGCATTCTTTAAGTACCCTGGAAAACAACTCGTCGGGTCCCGGGGACTTATTTTGCTTCAGTTTATCTATCTGTTTGATAATCATGTCCCTCGTGACAGTAATATTAGTTAATTTGAATTCTTCAGGAACTGAATAATTGTTAATTTCTGGAATCTCACTTACGTCTTCTTGTGTAAAGACTGACAAAATATAGTCATTAAATAGAGAACACATTTCCAGTTCGTTATCCGTCAGCTGTCCATTCCCAATTTTCAGAGGTCGTACTTTTTCCCTCACCTTCGTCCTATACACTTGAAAGAACCCTTTTGGATTAGTCTTTTATTTATTAGCAACTCTAATTTCATAGTCACGTTTAGCATTTTTAATCCCGTTTCTTACTTCTTTTTTAAACAACATATTGGTAAATAATGTTAATCTCTCCTCTTTTGATGCGCCTATAAATTCCTCTTTTCTCCCCTAATAGATATTTTAGCCTCGTGTTAATCCATTTGGGATCGTTTTTATTTGACCTAATTTCTCTCTGGGGAATGTATATACTCTGAGCATCTTGTACATTATTAAGAAATAAATCATAAACGCAGACACTTTCGTAATTGTAAGTATGATCATCATCAATAAAATCATTAGCTAGATTTCCCCAATCGAGATTAGACAGGTGTTCCCTAAGTCCAATATATTCGGTAGAACGAAAATCGTTGACTTTTGCCGTATTATTCTGATTCTAGTACTGCCAGGTAGTGTTAAAAGTAATGAATTTATAATCACTTGCGCCAAGCTCTTCAGTAATCTGCTTATTATCTACGAGTGTTTCTTTATTTGACAAGACTAGGTAGAGAAAATTATTACAACTGGTAGGCTCTGTTACTCACTGCTTCAGAAAGCAGTCCTGAACTAACATATCTGCCTTGAGGGGGACAGTTAGTGTACAGCAGTATTCCAGCCTAGAGAGAACAAGCGATTTGAAGAGAATCATCATTTGAAGGAGATATCCTCTGACATTATCACTCCCAGGTCCTTCACATTACTTTTTCGCTCTATTGTATGGTTAGTTTGTCATATACCCTGATACAGCTTTAATTTCCTCTAGTTTTCCATATCTTAGTAGCTGAAATTTCTCTTCATTGAACTTCATATTGTTTTGAGTAGCCCATTTGAAGATTTGGTTGATGTCTGCTTGGAGTCTTGCAGTGTCTTCGATGGAGGTCACTGTCATGGCAATCCGGGTGTTATCCGCAAAGGATAACACGCTTACATCTATGTATAACAAAAAAGGCACAATACCGTGACTGGAACAATACACACACAACCCGCACATATAAAAGAGAGGAGCTTACGACGACGTTTCGGCCCGACTTGGACCATTTACAAAGTTACACTAACACACAGAGACAGAGGAAGGGTATTTATAGGCAGGCAGACAGGGGAGGGTACAAGAAAGTGGGGAAATGTAGGAGTAGTGGTAGTAGTGGTAGTAGTAAAGGTAGTAGTAAAGGTAGTAGAGTAGACAGTCATATGGGAAGGAGCACTGCTATGAGGCTAGCGGCCCGCAAGGGTCGTACGAGAGGGAAGAAAAGCGAAAAAATGAAGGAAAAAACAAGGCAAAAGAAAGAACAGAAAGAAAGGAAAACCCAAGGAGAAAAAAGGAGAAGGGGGAAGATAAGAAAGGGAAGGAATCAGGTTAAGTCACGGGTGTTCTGAAGTTTAGAGCATTTAACAATGTAATGAGAGAGGAAAGCATCAACAGAGACAAAGCCAGGGCTAAGATTCATACAGGGAAAGTTGTGTATAAGGGAGGATTCAACCAGGCGGCGACTATGAAAGTTAGACGTAGGGTAGACAGTTTTAGCAGAAGACCAATCAATCTAGTTCATACCTCCCCTACCTCCACAGATTCTCCTGGTGTCTACTCTATTTCTTGCTCCTCCTGTCCTCTTCAGTACTTCGGAGAAACTGGCCGATCTCTTTCTGACAGACTCAGGGAGCACAAAAATAGTGTTAGGCTTGCCGACACTAATAATGCTCTTTTCTGTCATGTCAGAGATCACAGTCATCCCATTGATTGGTCTTCTGCTAAAACTGTCTACCCTACGTCTAACTTTCATAGTCGCCGCCTGGTTGAATCCTCCCTTATACACAACTTTCCCTGTATGAATCTTAGCCCTGGCTTTGTCTCTGTTGATGCTTTCCTCTCTCATTACATTGTTAAATGCTCTAAACTTCAGAACACCCGTGACTTAACCTAATTCCTTCCCTTTCTTATCTTCCCCCTTCTCCTTTTTTCTCCTTGGGTTTTCCTTTCTTTCTGTTCTTTCTTTTGCCTTGTTTTTTCCTTCATTTTTTCGCTTTTCTTCCCTCTCGTACGACCCTTGCGGGCCGCTAGCCTCATAGCAGTGCTCCTTCCCATATGACTGTCTACTCTACTACCTTTACTACTACCTTTACTACTACCACTACTACCACTACTCCTACATTTCCCCACTCTCTTGTACCCTCCCCTGTCTGCCTGCCTATAAATACCCTTCCTCTGTCTCTGTGTGTTAGTGTGACTTTATAAATGGTCCAAGTCGGGCCGAAACGTCGTCGTAAGCTCCTCTCTTTTATATGTGCGGGTTGTGTGTGTATTACATCTATGTCTATGTCAGAAATGAGGATGAGGAATAGAATGGGAGTGAGTACTGTGCCTTGTGGAACAACGCTTTTCACTGTAGCTGCTTCAGACTTTACTCTGTTTGATATTACTAAATAACAAAATAAGGCACAATACCGTGACTGGAACAATACACAAATAACCCACACATAGGAGAGAGGATCTTACGACGATATTTTGGTCCGAATTGGACCATTTACAAAGTGTGACTTTGTAAATGGTCCAAGTCGGACTGAAACGTCGTCATAAGCTCCTCTCTCCTATGTGTGGGTTATTAGTGTATTACTACTACTCTTTGAGTTCTATTTGTCAGGAAGTTATAGATCCATCTACCAACTTTTCCTGTTATTCCTTTATCACGCATTTTGTGCTACATCTGTATTTTGTTTAACCTCTACAGCATCCAGGACCGTGTCATAGTGGTCCAAAAGCTGGGACAGGCAGGAGCGACCTGCTCTAAACTCGTGTTGCCCTGGGTTGTGTAATTGATGGGTATCTAGGTGGTTGGCGATCTTGCTTCTTAGAACCCTCTCAAAGATTTTTGTGATATGGGATGTTAGTCCTATTGGTCTGTAGTTCTTTGCAATTGCTTTACTGCCACCCTTGTGGAGTGGGGCTATGTTCAAGGCACGCGACAGGGGTTTCTTGCAGTTATTGATGAAAACGGAGTTTCATGAGTCTGGGCCTAGAGCAGAGTGCATGGGCATGTCATTTATTGCCTTTTCAAAGTTTTGTGGTGTTAGAATAATTACAGAGATTTTTGAGATGACCAAATTTTGGGTCGCGTTCGATCCTTAGTCTGGGCAGCGGCTCGCTGAACACTGAGTCGTATTGGGACTTTAGTATCTTACTCATTTCTTGGCTGTCATCTGTGTATGTCTCATCCCGCCTAAGCAGGGACCCAATACTGGATGCTGTTTTTTTCCTTAGATTTGGCATAAGAGAAGAAGTATTTTGGGTTTTTTCAATTTCCTTTATGGATTTTGGTACGTCCTGTAATTCTTGTCTCCTGTAAGATTCCTTTAGCTTAAGTTCGATATTTGCTATTTCATTGGCCAGTGACTCCCTTCGTATTTCAGATATATTGGCCCCTCTCAGCAGCTCTGTGATTCTTCACCTTCGTCTGTATAGGGATCGTCTCTCTCTTTCTAGTTTACATCTTCTCTTTCTTTTTCTTAGTGGAATGTGACTTGAGCAGATCTCAAGAACCACAGAGTTCACTTTTTCTAGACAAATGTTCGGATCCATGTTGTTTAGGACATCTTCCCAGCTTGTTTCATTTAGGACATGGTTGACTTGATCCCATTGTATGTTTTTGCTATTGGAGTTGAATTTTGTAAAGACACCCTCATGGCTGAATACATTTTGCTGGTCAGGAGCCCTGTGCATACATGTCTGTACCTCTATTATGTTGTGATCTGAATGTATTGTCTTTGATACGGTTATATTACGTATCTGATCGTTGTTGTTAGTGAAGATGAGGTTCAACTTATTTTCTATTCTTGTTGGCTCTAATATTTGCATCCTGTTAAAACAAGTTAAATAAATTTAAGTTTACCTCTTCTGAAATGTTTCAGTATTTTATGTGTGATGCATCGCACTGCCTGGGTAGTTAAGTTTTGTTTGATATAGTAAAATAAAAATAAATCTTGGAATAACTAGAGAATGACTAATTTAATCAACTTCAAATTTCACTACAGCGTAGTTTGGTGAACACATAATTCTCAATTAGTCAGTTTTAGTGAATAAATAGTGATATTTATTTTTTAAATAACTAAAGAATGCCTCTTCTGAATGGCTTCAAAATAATATTAACGATACATTCTATAAGGATGATATTAACGTCACATTCTATAAGGATGACATTAACGTTACATTCTATAAAGATGATATTAACGTCACATTCTATAAGGATGACATTAACGTTACATTCTATAAGAATGATATTAACAATACATTCTATAAGAAGAATGATATTAACAATACATTCTATAAGAAGGATATATTAACGAAACATTCTATAAGGATGATATTAATGTTACATTCTATAAGGATGATATTAACGTCACATTCTATAAGGATGACATTAACGTCACATTCTATAAGGATGATATTAACGTCACATTCTATAAGGATGATATTAACGTTACATTGTATAAGAAGAATGATATTAACAATACATTCTATAAGAAGGATATATTAACGAAACATTCTATAAGGATGATATTAACGTCACATTCTATAAGGATGATATTAACGTCACATTCTATAAGGATGATATTAACAATACATTCTATAAGAAGAATGATATTAACAATACATTCTATAAGAAGGATATATTAACGAAACATTCTATAAGGATGATATTAACGTCACATTCTATAAGGATGGTATTAATGTTACATTCTATAAGGATGATATTAATGTTACATTCTATAAGGATGATATTAACGTTTCATTGTATAAGAAGAATGATATTAACGAAACATTCTATAAGAAGAATTACATTAACGATACATTCTATAAGAATGCTATTAACAATACATTCTAAAAGAAGAATGATATTAACGTTAAATTGTATAAGAAAAATTATATTAACGATACATTCTATAAGAAGAATGATATTACGTTACATTCTATAAGAAGAATGATATTACCGATACATTCTATAATAAGAATGATATTAACGTCACATTCTATAAGAATGATATTAACGATACATTATATAATAAGAATGATATTAACGATACATTCTATAATAGGAATGATATTAACGATACATTCTATAATAGGAATGATATTAACGATACATTCTATAAGAAGAATATTAACGACACATTCTATAAGAAGAATATTAACGACACATTCTATAAGAAGAATGATATTAACGATACATTCTATAAGAAGAATATTAACGATACATTCTATAAGAAGAATATTAACGACACATTCTATAAGAAGAATGATATTAACGATACATCATTCTATAAGAAGAATGATATTAACGATAAATTCTATAAGAAGAATGATATTAACGATACATTCTATAAGAAGAATGATATTAACGATACATTCTATAAGAAGAATGATATTAACGATACATCATTCTATAAGAAGAATGATATTAACGATACATTCTATAAGAAGAATGATATTAACGTCACATTCTATAAGGATGATATTAACGACACATTCTATAAGAAGAATGATATTAACGATACATTCTATAAGAAGAATGATATTAACGATACATTCTATAAGAAGAATGATATTAACGATACATTCTATAAGAAGAATGATATTAACGACACATTCTATAAGAAGAATGATATTAACGATACATTCTATAAGAAGAATGATATTAACGATACATTCTATAAGAAGAATGATATTAACGTCACATTCTATAAGGATGATATTAACGACACATTCTATAAGAAGAATGATATTAACGATACATTCTATAAGAAGAATGATATTAACGATACATTCTATAAGAAGAATGATATTAACGATACATTCTATAAGAAGAATGATATTAACGATACATTCTATAAGAAGAATGATATTAACGTCACATTCTATAAGAAGAATGATATTAACGACACATTCTATAAGAAGAATGATATTAACGATACATTCTATAAGAAGAATATTAACGATACATTCTATAAGAAGAATGATATTAACGTCACATTCTATAAGGATGATATTAACGACACATTCTATAAGAAGAATGATGTTAACGATACATTCTATAAGAAGAATGATATTAACGATACATTCTATAAGAAGAATGATATTAACGATACATTCTATAAGAAGAATGATATTAACGATACATTCTATAAGAAGAATAATATTAACGATACATTCTATAAGAAGAATGATATTAACGTCACATTCTATAAGAAGAATGATATTAACGATACATTCTATAAGAAGAATATTAACGATACATTCTATAAGAAGAATGATATTAACGTCACATTCTATAAGGATGATATTAACGTTATATTCTATAAGAAGAATATTAACGTCACATTCTATAAGGATGATATTAACGACACATTCTATAAGAAGAATGATGTTAACGATACATTCTATAAGAAGAATGATATTAACGATACATTCTATAAGAAGAATGATATTAACGATACATTCTATAAGAAGAATGATATTAACGATACATTCTATAAGAAGAATGATATTACCGATACATTCTATAAGAAGAATGATATTAACGATACATTCTATAAGAAGAATGATGTTAACGTCACATTCTATAAGGATGATATTAACGATACATTCTATAAGAAGAATGATATTAACGATACATTATATAAGAAGAATGATATTAACGACACATTCTATAAGAAGAATGATATTAACGATACATTCTATAAGAAGAATGATATTAACGTCACATTCTATAAGGATGATATTAACGATACATTCTATAAGAAGAATGATATTAACGATACATTCTATAAGAAGAATGATATTAACGATACATTCTATAAGAAGAATGATATTAACGATACATTCTATAAGAAGAATGATATTAACGTCACATTCTATAAGGATGATATTAACGATACATTCTATAAGAAGAATGATATTAACGATACATTCTATAAGAAGAATGATATTAACGATACATTCTATAAGAAGAATGATATTAACGATACATTCTATAAGAAGAATGATATTAACGATACATTCTATAAGAAGAATATTAACGATACATTCTATAAGAAGAATGATATTAACGATACATTCTATAAGAAGAATAATATTAACGATACATTCTATAAGAAGAATGATATTAACGTCACATTCTATAAGAAGAATGATATTAACGATACATTCTATAAGAAGAATGATATTAACGATACATTCTATAAGAAGAATATTAACGACACATTCTATAAGAAGAATGATATTAACGATACATTCTATAAGAAGAATGATAATAACGTCACATTCTATAAGGATGATATTAACGATACATTCTATAAGAAGAATGATATTAACGTCACATTCTATAAGAAGAATGATATTAACGACACATTCTATAAGAAGAATGATATTAACGATACATTCTATAAGAAGAATGATATTAACGACACATTCTATAAGAAGAATGATATTAACGATACATTCTATAAGAAGAATGATATTAACGACAAATTCTATAAGAAGAATGATATTAACGACACATTCTATAAGAAGAATGATATTAACGATACATTCTATAAGAAGAATGATATTAACGATACATTATATAAGAAGAATGATATTAACGATACATTCTATAAGAAGAATGATATTAACGATACATTCTATAAGAAGAATGATATTAACGATACATTCTATAAGAAGAATGATATTAACGATACATTCTATAAGAAGAATGATATTAACGATACATTCTATAAGAAGAATGATATTAACGTCACATTCTATAAGAAGAATGATATTAACGATACATTCTATAAGAATGATCTCCCATAAACTTACTCTGAAAAGATGCAAAACTTAAATTTTACTGAAATTGTTAACTTGGAATCATAGAAATCATCAGATCTATTACTGGAGAATGACTTTTCTGATGGGCTTCAAACTTTTACCATTGTTGAGCATTTTTGAAATAAAGCTTGCCAATAACTTCGACATTTAAGAACATTATTTCCCTAGATAAAGCCTCTTCAGATCGGCTTCAAATCTTAAATGCTGATGCACCTTAATTTTTGGCTGTTTGAGGAAATTTATTTTTTGACAATTTTATAAAACTGAATTTTCTTAAAAAATCTAAATTAAATATTTTTCTTTCATGATTTTGCAGAGAATTTTGAATTAAATACAAATGAAAAAAAGTAAGCGACAAAAATACAAATTCGGTGATTTATGGTAATTATAAGTTTAAATAAGAGAGTAAACTTTTTTTTGGAATTTTCTCAAACTATTTTCTTCCTCATTTGCTTTTGTTTATTTCTCGAGTTTGCATTATTCGATCGGCTTCAAATTTTCACCACCGGTATAATAGATCTTGGGCAGGATTGCTGAGTGTACATGTGTAGTGACCTGTGTACAACGTAGCTTAGTACAGTGTACATGTGTGGGCGACCTGTGTACAACGTAGCTTAGTACAGTGTACATGTGTGGGCGACCTGTGTACAACGTAGCTTAGTACAGTGTACATGTGTGGGCGACCTGTGTACAACGTAGCTTAGTACAGTGTACATGTGTGGGCGACCTGTGTACAACGTAGCTTAGTACAGTGTACATGTGTGGGCGACCTGTGTACAACGTATCTTAGTACAAACACAGTGTACATGTGTGGACGACCTGTGTACAACGTAGCTTAGTACAAAAACAGTGTACATGTGTGGGCGACCTGTGTACAACGTAGCTTAGTACAAACACAGCGTACATGTGTGGGCAACCTGTGTACAACGTAGCTTAGTACAAACACAGACAATGTACGTGTGTGGGTGACCTCTGTACAACGTAGCTTAGTACAAACACAGTGTACATGTGTGGGCGACCTGTGTACAACGTAGCTTAGTACAAACACAGTGTACATGTGTGGACGACCTGTGTACAACGTAGCTTAGTACAAACACAGTATACATGTGTGGTCGACCTGTGTACAACGTAGCTTAGTACAAACACAGTGTACATGTGTGGACGACCTGTGTACAACGTAGCTTAGTACAAACACAGTGTACATGTGTGGACGACCTGTGTACAACGTAGCTAAGTACAAACACAGTATACATGTGTGGACGACCTGTGTACAACGTAGCTTAGTACAAACACAGTGTACATGTGTGGGCGACCTGTGTACAACGTAGCTTAGTACAAACACAGACAATGTACGTGTGTGGGCGACCTGTGTACAACGTAGCTTAGTACAAACACAGTGTTCATGTGTGGGCGACCTGTGTACAACGTAGCTTAGTACAAACACAGTGTTCATATGTGGGCGACCTGTGTACAACGTAGCTTAGTACAAACAAAGCGTACATGTGTGGGCAACCTGTGTACAACGTAGCTTAGTACAAACACAGTGTACATGTGTGGACGACCTGTGTACAACGTAGCTTAGTACAAACACAGACAATGTACGTGTGTGGGCAACCTGTGTACAACGTAGCTTAGTACAAACACAGTGTACATGTGTGGGCGACCTGTGTACAACGTAGCTTAGTACAAACACAGACAATGTACGTGTGTGGGCAACCTGTGTACAACGTAGCTTAGTACAAACACAGTGTACATGTGTGGGCGACCTGTGTACAACGTAGCTTAGTACAAACACAGTGTTCATGTGTGGGCGACCTGTGTACAACGTAGCTTAGTACAAACACAGAGTACATGTGTGGAGGACCTGTGTACAACGTAGCTTAGTACAAACACAGTGTACATGTGTGGGCGACCTGTGTACAACGTAGCTTAGTACAAACACAGTGTACATGTGTGGGCGACCTGTGTACAACGTAGCTTAGTACAGTGTACATGTGTGGGCGACCTGTGTACAACGTAGCTTAGTACAAACACAGTGTACATGTGTGGACGACCTGTGTACAACGTAGCTTAGTACAAACACAGTATACATGTGTGGACGACCTGTGTACAACGTAGCTTAGTACAGTGTACATGTGTGGGCGACCTGTGTACAACGTAGCTTAGTACAAACACAGTGTACATGTGTGGAGGACCTGTGTACAACGTAGCTTAGTACAAACACAGTGTACATGTGTGGACGACCTGTGTACAACGTAGCTTAGTACAAACACAGTATACATGTGTGGGCGACCTGTGTACAACGTAGCTTAGTACAGTGTACATGTGTGGGCGACCTGTGTACAACGTAGCTTAGTACAGTGTACATGTGTGGGCGACCTGTGTACAACGTAGCTTAGTACAAAAACAGTGTATATGTGTGGGCGACCTGTGTACAACGTAGCTTAGTACAAACACAGTGTACATGTGTGGGCGACCTGTGTACAACGTAGCTTAGTACAAACACAGTGTACATGTGTGGGCGACCTGTGTACAACGTAGCTTAGTACAAACACAGTGTACATGTGTGGACGACCTGTGTAAAACGTAGCTTAGTACAAACACAGTGTACATGTGTGGGCGACCTGTGTACAACGTAGCTTAGTACAAACACAGTGTACATGTGTGGACGACCTGTGTACAACGTAGCTTAGTACAAACACAGTGTACATGTGTGGACGACCTGTGTACAACGTAGCTTAGTACAAACACAGTGTATATGTTTGGGCGACTTGTGTACAACGTAGCTTAGTACAAACACAGTGTACATGTGTGGGCGACCTGTGTACAACGTAGCTTAGTACAAACACAGTGTATATGTGTGGGCGACCTGTGTACAACGTAGCTTAGTACAAACACAGTGTACATGTGGGCGACCTGTGTACAACGTAGCTTAGTACAAACACAGTGTACATGTGTTGGCGACCTGTGTACAACGTAGCTTAGTACAAACACAGTGTATATGTGTGGGCGACCTGTGTACAACGTAGCTTAGTACAAACACAGTGTACATGTGTGGGCGACCTGTGTACAACGTAGCTTAGTACAAACACAGTGTATATGTGTGGGGGACCTGTGTACAACGTAGATTAGTACAAACACAGTGTATATGTGTGGGCGACCTGTGTACAACGTAGCTTAGTACAAACACAGTGTACATGTGTGGGCGACCTGTGTACAACGTAGCTTAGTACAAACACAGTGTACATGTGTGGGCGACCTGTGTACAACGTAGCTTAGTACAAACACAGTGTACATGTGTGGACGACCTGTGTACAACGTAGCTTAGTACAAACACAGTATACATGTGTGGGCGACCTGTGTACAACGTAGCTTAGTACAAACACAGTGTACATGTGTGGCGACCTGTGTACAACGTAGCTTAGTACAAACACAGTGTACATGTGTGGGCGACCTGTGTACAACGTAGCTTAGTACAAACACAGTGTACATGTGTGGGCGACCTGTGTACAACGTAGCTTAGTACAAACACAGTGTATATGTGTGGGGGACCTGTGTACAACGTAGATTAGTACAAACACAGTGTATATGTGTGGGCGACCTGTGTACAACGTAGCTTAGTACAAACACAGTGTACATGTGTGGGCGACCTGTGTACAACGTAGCTTAGTACAAACACAGTGTACATGTGTGGGCGACCTGTGTACAACGTAGCTTAGTACAAACACAGTGTACATGTGTGGACGACCTGTGTACAACGTAGCTTAGTACAAACACAGTATACATGTGTGGGCGACCTGTGTACAACGTAGCTTAGTACAAACACAGTGTACATGTGTGGCGACCTGTGTACAACGTAGCTTAGTACAAACACAGTGTACATGTGTGGCGACCTGTGTACAACGTAGCTTAGTACAAACACAGTGTACATGTGTGGGCGACCTGTGTACAACGTAGCTTAGTACAAACACAGTGTACATGTGTGGCGACCTGTGTACAACGTAGCTTAGTACAAACACAGTGTACATGTGTGGGCGACCTGTGTACAACGTAGCTTAGTACAAACACAGTGTACATGTGTTGGCGACCTGTGTACAACGTAGCTTAGTACAAACACAGTATACATGTGTGGGCGACCTGTGTACAACGTAGCTTAGTACAAACACAGTATACATGTGTGGGCGACCTGTGTACAACGTAGCTTAGTACAAACACAGTGTACATGTGTGGGCGACCTGTGTACAACGTAGCTTAGTACAAACACAGTGTTCATGTGTGGGCGACCTGTGTACAACGTAGCTTAGTACAGTGTACATGTGTGGGCGACCTGTGTACAACGTAGCTTAGTACAAACACAGTGTACATGTGTGGACGACCTGTGTACAACGTAGCTTAGTACAAACACAGTGTATATGTGTGGACGACCTGTGTACAACGTAGCTTAGTACAAACACAGTGTACATGTGTGGACGACCTGTGTACAACGTAGCTTAGTACAAAGGTTCCTTCTAACAAGATTGAAATATTAACTTTTAATTTAAAAAATGGAATAATACATGTTGCTGATGATGGGCTTTTGATCCAAGGAACTGAACTTATCTTCCCTTGCAAAGATTGAATTTGAATGCCTTCCATTCTAAACCCACGGGTTTAGTGCTTTAATCTGATTAAAAAACAATTTCGAGAATCATCAATCTTCAATGTTCTAAACATTGTAACATTGTATGTAACATTGTAACATTGTATGTAACATTGTAACATTGTATGTAACATTGTAACATTGTATGTAACATTGTAACATTGTATGTAACATTGTAACATTGTATGTAACATTGTATGTAACATTGTATGAAACATTGTAACATTGTATGTAACATTGCAACATTGTATGTAACATTGTAACATTGTATGTAACATTGTAACATTGTATGTAACATTGTAACATTGTATGTAACATTGTATGAAACATTGTATGTAACATTGTATGAAACATTGTATGTAACATTGTATGAAACATTGTATGAAACATTGTAACATTGTATGTAACATTGTAACATTGTATGTAACATTGTAACATGTATGTAACATATGTAACATTGTATGTAACATTGTAACATTGTATGTAACATTGTAACATTGTATGTAACATTGTAACATTGTATGTAACATTGTAACATTGTATGTAACATTGTAACATTGTATGTAACATTGTAACATTGTATGTAACATTGTAACATTGTATGTAACATTGTAACATTGTATGTAACATTGTAACATTGTATGTAACATTGTAACATTGTATGTAACATTGTAACATTGTATGTAACATTGTAACATTGTATGTAACATTGTATGTAACATTGTATGTAACATTGTATGTAACATTGTATGAAACATTGTATGAAACATTGTATGAAACATTGTATGAAACATTGTATGAAACATTGTATGAAACATTGTATGAAACATTGTATGAAACATTGTATGAAACATTGTATGAAACATTGTATGAAACATTGTATGAAACATGTATGAAACATTGTATGAAACATTGTATGAAACATTGTATGAAACATTAT